>JAVSBV010135571.1:0-16914 GCA_033117975.1 Parotocinclus spilosoma | reverse complement strand
AAGCACACAGCTAAAATACCAAATCAGTGGCTTCAGAACACCTCTGACCATTCTTAACTGGCCCAGCCAGAGACCTGACCTAAACCCAACTGAGTATCTCTGGAGAGACCTGAAAATGGCCGTCTACCAACGTTCACCATCTAACCTGACGGAACTGGAGAGGATCTGCAAGAAAGAATGGCAGAGAATCTCCAAATCAAGGTGTGAAAAACTTTTTGTATCATTCCCAAAAAGTCTCATGGCTGTACTAGCTCAAAAGGAGCTTCTACTAAATACTGAGCAAAGGGTCTGAATACTAATGACCATGTGATATTTTAGTTTTTCTTTATTAATAAATTTACAAAAATCTACATGTCTGTTTTTTTCTGTCAAGGTAGGATGTTGAGTGTACAATAATGAGAAATAAAATGATTTTTTTATAACAAATGGCTGCAATGAAACAAAGAGTGATACATTTAAATGGGACTGAGTACTTTCCGTACCCACTGTACAATTAATGCACTACAGGTCTTAACTATTTCACACCATCTTAGGAGCTTAGGGCCCACCCATGGCAGCATTACCAGTGGGTAACTTGTGTGCACACTAAAGCTGCACTGGAGATGCATATCACTGGGCCAGTAAGGCATTTCACCTGGGACAGCCACGCTGGCTGAACTTAAATCCACCCTGATAATGTGATTCTGTCTTAGGCAGCTCTAATGAGAAGAGACACTGAGAAGTGAAACTCTTTATTCACCCACTTGAACACTTGCCTTGCTTAGTGGAGCTGGTCTGTTGCCCACTTTGTTACAGTGTTTTTGTGGCTTGGTAGAAAAGGTTTTTAAATACAAATGTAAAATGCTTCACTCACCAGACCAGTGGTATGTGACAAACCTGTTAACGTCACCAAAACATAAGTAGCAGTTACACAGAATTATACAGAGATGGGGCCTTCATGAGTCAGAATTATTTGTCCGGTACATGACACAGATTCTCATTGCTGCCTACAGGATGCTGCAGACAGGACTTTTTTGGCTGGTGGGCTATTTTCAGTTCAGCAGTGACAATGAGGTGGTTTAGAACTTAAGGTATATTGCTATCCATTCGTACAAGTGCACACACTAATACACCACCACAACCACATCGGTCTCACTGTAGTGCCGAGAATGATAAATCTAAATAGTAACTGAGCTATTATCTGTTATTAGTAGTATCTGTGCTGCTCCTGTGGGGGATCATTAGAAAACAGAGCAACAAGGACCAAGTATGTAGAACTACGATATTGTAGATATTGTAGAACTACGATATGCAGTGACCACTAAAACCTAAATAAAGTAAATGCAGACTATAAACTGAAAATATAATGCTTAAGAGTTCTGCAAATATATATTATATGCAAATATAATATATTTATTTATTTATTTTAAAATGCTGTTCAATCAATCTATTAATTAAATACCAGTGATGTGTTGGAGTGGGGGGGTTTGAATATATGGATATTCATATTTATGGGGGGCTGAACTACATAAAACGTTTGGAAACCAGTGCTCTAAATAACTGGTTAGTTTTCATGTTTATTTAATATGCCATCTTCAGAATTGTGTAACTATACAAAATCACTTGTCTTTTATTACATTTGTAATGAACTTGAGTACTGAAGAAATATAATGTATTGAATATTATATAATTGTTAGAATTAGACTATGGCAAAAAGTGACTGCCCCTTGTCAAATATTACATTGTATAGCTGAAGATACACATGGAAAACACTGACAATCAGTGAGTTATTGAAATCTTTAACAGTGGATCCTCTTCACTTTACATTTGCTTCTAAAACATTTTTCTCTCTATCCTGACCACAAATGTCTGGAAGAGCTGAGATAGAACTGTACTTCAGATCCAAAACATTTGTCTGGCAGATTTTGCTTTGTTCTATGAACAGCTAGCAACAGAACCATCAGGATTACACAAAAATAGCATGTAAATAGGTACAGATTAAGCACTAGAGATTTAATTAGTAACCTGCTCTTTTGGATTACTAAGAAAGTGTGATTTAATCCGATGAGGCTGAATATTTAATCAGGGTGCATTACTTCTTAGTGAATAGTCAGACACTGTGGACTTTTTAAAAAAAAAAAGATTTTTGGCATCTGTTACTAATGTTGGGGCATCCTTGGTTTTGGTTTTGAGACATGACAACTACAGAGAAATGTGTTATATGAACCACCACTGAGAGCCATTACTGTGCCAACAGAGCCACTATGGTTGATATCCTGCCTCTGATGAGGTGTGGTTTTGGATACTGGCCCTGTTTAAGGCTAGGTCTGTGGGCCACGAGCACGATTAAGGGCAGCTTCTGAGATCCTCTGACACCGGAGGTTTGGTTTGCACTCCCTTTGTTCTTTGTATCTGTTTGTCTCCAGCGTCTTTCAGTGCTTCTTTGAGTGTAGAGCGTGTCTGCCAGACCAGACCAGGTGTGCTTATTATATTAATGATATATCATTTTATCATTCATTCTATATCTATTCTGTAATAGAAACTACTGTTTCGAAACACATTTTGATTATTTTAAGCCAATTCATGTTAAATATCAATGTATTTTTTATTTTTAACTGCTACATTATAGTAATTAAGTTTTAAATGTATTAATTGTAACTGCACCAGTACAGAGGATTGTTTTGTGTAGAGAGCAGCTTCCACAATTTTGCTTCTTCACTGCACACCTCTTTCCTCTGGGTGTATAGCTGAAGAGAAAACCTGGACTGCTATGAACTGGAATCATCTTGCACTATGGATCCATGTTCTGTTTGGCATCTGATAATGTTACGAATTGGGTTAGGACCAAGGATGTGGAAAGGAAGGAACCCCACGATGTATAATAAGGGGAAATAATTAAAGAGGCAGAGCAAAAGGCTTTCCAATCTACAAAAAGTAAAAACACAGCTGACGCGACCACGAATCAATGTGTGCCAGGGTAGCATGCAGTGAGCACGAGAAGGCGTCAATTTGGGACGCTTCCCAAATCGAGTAGCACGGAGGAGCTCCGGGACGCCAGGGGGAGGGACGCCAGGCTCAGCTTACCAGCCGACGTAGAACGTGAAGAGATACGATAATTCTGTCCCTGAACCAGAAAGTACCTACGGGGTAGGTACTGTATGCGTTCGTCGGCACTATAAGCCCCGGGACGCCTAGAGTCAGTCAACATTAGTAGTGATATCAGGGACACGAACAACTCAGTGATATGTGCAGGACATCCTATGGCCACATGTTGCCTCTATAAACAGGACTTCTAAATGGCATTTTTTCACCCACACATAGCAAGGGTTTTCCTGGAATGTCTCCGCCAGAATGCAACACTTCTTTGGCCTGCCTGGTCACCAGATTTATTGCCAAACTAGAATTTATGGAACCAGCTAGGATTCCAGCTTTGGTAACCCACAAGTGTGCAGGATCTACAAGCTCAACTGAAACAGAACAAATATACAAGGGTACCATATGAAACCATACATATTTGCTATTAATGCCCAACCGTGTCTTATCTTTTATCCAGGCGGTCCAGCAAGGCATTAGAGCCTCCTTTCAATTGTATTAGTTCACCAAAAATGAATCCTCTCACTCTAATATTGTATTCACTTACATATGTAAAATATAATCACAATCACAAATAACGTTTTTTTGAAATAATAAGTGTACAAACCCATGGGGGTTGAACAATGCAGACAAGCATGGGGACAGTAGTTTGTATGGTTGCAGAATCAAGTGGGATTTATTTCTATAGCAATTTTTACAATAAAGCATTTTCTCAGAGCAGCTATAAATGTTTAGATTATCTTCTAAAATCTAGGGCCAATTCCAAATTGAACAAGCCTATGGCGACAGTGGAAAGGAATACCTCCCTAAACGATATATGGAAGAAACACTGGAAGACCAAGACTCAAAAAGGGACCCATCGTCCTTGGGTGGCTTAGATGTTAAATGTAACAATTTATGTACTAGTTTATGTAGTTTAATTAGTCTGTAGTATAGCAGAGTGAATCAAAAGACAAGGGACACCGTTTTAACAGAAACAAAATGAATAATGTCATATCTGAATACCTCAGCAAGATATGGGTGAGGGGGCCTGTTTTTAGGCTGTTTGGTACATGGCCGCCATCTTGGATCCATATTGGATGCATATCAAAGAATACCACAATTGTCAGTGACAGGAAACAACTTGAGTGGAGCAGATGCAGAGGAACATTTTAGTGTGTGTGGCTGGAACTGGTACTGAAACATAGTTAGTTATTGATTAACAGAACAGAACAGAGTGTTTTAAGAACCACTAATGCCATGTGTAGCATGAAACTCTGGAGGCACTAGCTAGAGCAGATTAACTAGAAAAAAGGTAACACAACCAAGAGGGGTATCATGAGGTATCAGCAACCCACCAGCAATCAACAAACCTGAGTGATCGCAGGAGGTAAGAAGGAGGTTAAGAGGCAAGAAGGCAGCAACCCAGAATCCCAGATCACTATACATATCTTCAACTGTGAACCCCCAGCTCTGCTCTTAGTCTAAAAGCAAGGATATGCAAGTAAAGATCAAGAGGACCAAAGTGGTCCAGCCAGACTGCCCAGCAGACACTCTCAGCCAAAAGCAAAGGGATGACCCCAGTCTCTAGCCCCAGTAACCCGAGCCATGCATCCCAGTCTAAATCAAACCAAAAGCCTACGTAAATAAAGTAAGAAAATAGTAAATAGCCTACATACGTTTTTAAAATCCTAAAATACAAAACACCACCCCAAAAAAAACCCTTATTTTTTTAATCGTAAAAATTTGGAGAGTGTCTAAGTGAACTAAAGTTAGGGGGCAATGTATTAAAAGCTTTGCTTTGCTATAACTTTTTAAATTATAAAAACTAAAATAAGCCCTGCACCTTGTGACTGAAGTAGATAAGCTGGATTGTAAGATTCTAAGTTCACTCAGATAATGTGGGGCCAGACCGTGTAGAGCTTTTTTTTTACCTTTAAGTTAACAATTAGTTGAAATAGAGGGGTGGCTGTCACCTGACAGCATGAAGGTACTGGGATCCAGTCTGGATCCTTTTTAAGTCTGCATGCCCTCTCTCGAGAAATGAGGTTACAAAAAAAATAGGTTACCCTTTCAAAAGTGTGGGTAAATACCTTTGTTTCAAGCGTGTTATGCTTATTTAAACTCACCTCAGGCAAGTAACAGTTGTGGGTAATAAAAAAATCCCACTTGAAACCAGATAAAAAGGAGAGAAGTTAACATAATATTTGCATTGCGTGTCTGTGTTTGCCACACTAAGCATGGAGAACAGAAAGAAGAAAAGAGAACTGTCTGAGGACTTGAGAAACAAAATTGTGGACAAATACTAACAATCCCAAGGTTACAAGTCCATCTCCAGAGATCTTGATGTTCCTTTGACCACAGTGTGCAACATTATTAAGTTTACAGCCCATGTAGCTACTCTCACTGGATATGGATAGAAGAGAAACATTAAGAATAAGCAGCTTCAATCAAGCTTCACTCAAGTTCCAAAGAAATTCTAGCTGTCCTGCAGGCTCAAGGTTTATCAGTGTCGGCACAAACTATCAGTCGACATTTGATTGAAATGAAACGCTATGGCAGGAAACCCAGGAGTACACAGAGACATTAAAAAGCTAGACTGTAGTTTGCCAAAAAGTATGTGAGTAAGCCAAAATATTTCTGGGAAAATGTCTTGTGGACAGACGAGACCAAGACAGAGGTTTTTGTTAAAGCACATTATTCAACTGCAAACTGGTGAGGCCTACAAAGAAAAGAACACAGTACCTGCATTCAAATAAGGTGGAAGTTCAAAGATGTTTTCGGGTTGTTTCTGAAATCTGAAGATTACCAAAGGAATTTGGGTCGCAATGTAGTGCCCAGTGTCAGAAACCTGGGTTTGTGTCCTTGGTCATGAGTCTTCCAGCAGGACAATGACCCCAAACTCAAAAAGTGGATGGAAACAAAGCACTGGAGAGTTCTGAAGTGACCAGCAATGGTCTGGATGTAAATCCTATTGAACAGTGGAGAGATCTTAAAATTGCTATTGGGAGAAGGAACTCTTTAAAGATAAGAAACCTGCAGCAGTTTTACAAAGAAGAGTGGTCCAAAAATCTAGTTGAGAGGTGCAATTAGCTTGCTGATAGTTATAGGAAGCAATTGATTTCAGTCATTGCTTCAAAAGGGTGGACAACCACATATTAAGTTGAGGGTGCCAACGATTTTGTCATGTTTGGCTTATTTTTCTCCAATACACATAAAGGAAATAAGCAAGTGTATAATGTGTAATTGCAATACATTTCTGGGATAATTACTTCATTTTCTGGAAAAAATTTAGGGGTGTCAACAATTTTGTCCATGACTGTATCTGCTAGCACTGGTGTGTCATGTTATCACATGCAACCTCAATTGGTTCTGAGGTTAAATATGCTCAAATGTTCAGCTCCATTTCCAGGACAAATGTGCAATTTGTGTGGAAATCTGATCTGGTTTAAAGGACATTTCACCTTTAAAATGGCAAAGCATCTGGAGCACCAGCATGAAATGCTTCAACATGTACTGTGTGTACAAGTGTTGCATTAGCCTAGAGAGTGTAAAACACTTCATGTGAACAAAGCTTTACATGGTTTAATGCACTCAAACCATAACCTTGGAAAAAACAGCTTCTCTTAGTTGCTACTATTAATAAATAATCTGTAATGCAGAAATGATCCCATGATCCAAAATGAAAGTAAAAATCATGTTCATCATTTTAGCAGTAGAGAAAGTACAGAGATATGATCAGTTGATCAGTAGCTCAGAGATGTTTGGTGTTTGTAGGTATATATATATATATATATATATATATATATATTTACCATTCTGGTCTCAAACATTGTAATCAATAAGAACTGGAATTGATAATCAAGTCAAGTCAGGTCAAGTCAGCTTTATTTATACAACGCTGTTTAAAATTGGGCATTGTCTCGAAGCAGCTTTGAAATATTATATGATTTTAAAAAAACAATCTCAAATTGACCAAGCATAGGGTGACAAGGAAAAACTCCCTAAAAGTTGTAAGGAAGAAACCTCAGGAGGGCCAAGACTCAAAACGGGACCCGTACTCCTTGGATGGCCTAGATGTTAACTGAAATAGTTAAGTTTGTGTTAATAGTGGAAATAAGTAAATAAGAACAGTTAAATAAAATACTGACTAATAATTATAATTAATTTGAATTAATACTAACAATAATATTTCTAATATTAAAGTAAAAAACCCTCCTGACTGGAACCTGTATCAGTATCAGCAGTTGTGTACTGGAATAGGATTGAAACTAAAAAAATGTGGATCTGTCCATCACTACTCCTAACCTCTTCCATGCTAGAATGTGGATTGGCTTCCCTAATGTGGCACTAGGTGTGAAAGTGTGAATTGGGTTTCCAAAATGTAGGGTATCCTAGTTTTGTAACTGTTCTGTCAGTGCTACATTTTACAGCCGTTCATTATGTGCTTGCCCACAGTTAGAGGTTCACACAGCTCTACATATATGGACATGTATGTGTACTCAAAGTGAAATAACATGACATGGTGGCTCAAATAATGCTTTTTTCTTATGAAAACAAAATACATATGGCACATAAACCCCTTCATTATTATTCTGGACTCTCCCACACCTCCTCCTTTGGTGGCCTTCTCCTAATATTTGTTTCTGCGTGGTTTACTTGTGTTTACCATCCTGTCTGTGCCGCCCCTTCGCTAGGCTAAAGCAGTTTATCTTTTCTTATCTGCACAGTAACAATAGGAGGGGAAGTGCAAAAGTGCTCTAGCGGCTAAATGCCATTCACTGGAGCTCTGCTGGTGAGGACGGGGGCATTACGGTCCAAGAGTACACCCCTATTCAGGTGCAAACGAGTTTGTGATTAGCTATTTGCAGAGTATTACTGTGTGATTGTTTGTTAGCATGTGGCCTGTGAGTGTGTGTATGTGTGAGAGAGTTTGTAATTGTGTGTCAGGAATAGGAGAAGGCTGGATGATAAGGAGATAACACTAATTAGTTCTCCTCCCAGTTGCTTGTTAATTGTGCATATCTCGGCCTGTGGTAATACCACCTCACCCCCCATGAGCTCCAGTTTGCCTGGTGGCAATATTAACAGCTCATTTCTAAGCAGAAGGACCTGAATTTAAGCCTAATTAATTATGCCAAGTGGGGTTCCATAGCCTGAAAAACGGGATGGGGGAAGGAGCATGTCAAATCAGACTAAATCGATTTACACAATGGAGCATTATACTGTTGCACAATGACTGCTCGACTGCCTCAATAACAGAGACTAAATTTGTAGAGGATTAGTGTACAAAGTAGCCAAGCCAATTTTTTGGGGAATGTTTTACAGACCTGAAATTCTGGAGTTTATTACTTATTACCAAATACAATGAAGTTGACCAGACAAAACATGAAGTATCTTGAGTTCATAATGTCTACAATGAAATAAAAGTCAAATAAAATTGACATTTTGCATACTGTACAACTTTTTATGATTTGAGGTTGCACACTATATTATTTGTATTTAATGTTAGGATTGACTGAGCATGCCATGCCATCAAAACTTCAAAATCAAAAATACAAGATCCTACAAAGACTACAGTAACTAGTGTACTGCACTAAATAATGCTGATATGCATTTTTAAGTTATTTTATTCAATATTGAATTTATTTTGAAGTTAAGTCAAGTCTAATTCATTTATATCTCTTTTTACAAAGGCACACTGTCTCAAAGCAGCTTTACCTTGAGGTTTATCTTCTATTATCGAAGTCCAATTCCAAATTGAGCAAACCTCAGGCAACAGTGGAAAGGGAAAACTCCCTAAACATTATAAGGAAGGAACCTTGGTAGCACCAAGACTCAAAAAGGGGACCATTATCCTTGGGTGGCTTATGATATGTATTATAGTTTTATATTATTTATTTTAATTATTAGATCTTTTGTAGTTATTATATTTTGTAAAATATATTATCATAATTATTAAAATATATTATTTTCATTTGTATTACCCTCTGTTCACTTCAACTATTATTGTAAACTTAGTTAGAGAGCACAGTTTTATTATTAGTATTTATAATTTCCACATGTATTAAGCCCCAATGAGGTTGGGTCATTCTTTGAGCCTTGGTCCTCTCATGGTTTCTTCCTTATAATGTTTAGGGAGGTTTTCATTGCCACTGTTTCCATACAATGCCATCATTTAGCAGATGCCCTCATTCAGAGTGACTTACAATTAATACAGTCTTACAATCCAAGCAATTGCGAGTTAAGGCTCTTGCTCAGCTACCCAACTGTGGCAAAGGTTTGATTTGAACCCTGGACCTTCTGGCTCATCGTCCAGTACCTTAACCACTTGGCCACCACAGTCCTGCACGGTCTACTTGCTCACTGTACATAGTTGTAAAATTGTAAATGCTTTGTTGGAAAAAGAGATATAGAAAAACAATCTGACTGACTGATATTTAATAATGGCCTTTTCCTGGCCAGGGTTGCACGATGTCCAGTCCCTATCCCCAGAGAACACAGGGTGTAGAGCTTAGGTTAGAGCTTTTGAAGGGAGTTTCAAGGGTTATGTTATAACAAAACAATGTATTATATATACATAAACTGAAAAGGTCTTATCTTATCTTATCTTATCTTATCTTATCTTATCTTAACAAATCCCACCTCTGACAAGTTATCACTGTATATTGCTTGAGCATAACCCTTAACCCACAATTCCTTGGATTGTAAGACTTTATCATTTGTAAGCAACCCTGGATAAAGGCATCTCCCAAATTCCATAAATGCTAATACATGTAGGTAGGGAACACGGCCACTGGAAGATCCCCCATCCAGTCTCTCCTCTCTCAATCAAGCTCAATCATACGTGCATGTGAACGTCCCTGAGGTGGCAGCCCAGCATAATAGGCAATAAATAATATTAATAATAGAAATTAGACAATATCCAAAAAACACAACATTATTATTATTGATTTTATTGTTATAATTATTGCTATGACTTGGAAACTGTGTACACCTGGTACAGACTTTTTCAGTATTCTGAATTGAAAGAAAAGTTGCACCAGTTACTGCTGAACATTACTGCAGTCATATTTCTCTTCCATATGCTGTTGATGTTGAGTATGAAAGTGAATTCACTCTTCTCTCTTAAAAGTACACTCATCAGCATGAGCCTTTTCCCAAAAATCAATAAAATGGTGACCTTTGCACATGCTGCCCACCACATACACTCACTGACTCGCTCAAACCCACACACATACACACACTTACATCTCATAATGATACCACCCAAGCAGCTTAGGAACAGTTAAGTAGATTTAGATTCCACCTGTTTTTCTGGAGCTACTGTGTGTGTGTGTGTGTGTGTGTGTGTGTGTAGTAAGAGATAGAGAGAGACATTGTTGAAGATTAAGTGTCTGAGGGTTAGATTACTAACAGTATTGATCTTCTGAGCTCATTTCTCTCATCACGTTACCCACACAAAGCTTCTTGACTTCATATAGATGATCTGGAGATAATAAATTGTATATCCATACGCAAACTACACTTTGTACATACAACAAAAGCAACGACAAAAATGTTTATTCATCTTTGCTGCATTCACACTAATCACTTTCTTAGGTACAGCTCCTTGTTTCTACAAGTGTTTTCCATCGTTTATCACTTCCACTTACCATATAGATGCACTCTGTAATTCTAATGTAGTTTCATCTGATGTCATAGCATAATTTGCTCATCCCATGTACTCTGTTCTCTATATGGTCAGGACCCCCAAATGACCAGTACAGATCAGGTACTGTTTGAATGGGGGATATGCTGGTGGTGTGTTACAGTTTTACTGTTCAGATTGGATCAGATACAGAAGTGCTGCTGGAGTTTTTAAACGCTGTGTTCACTCAATGTGCACTCTAGTAGATGTCTTCCATTCACCGTGTACATGTAAAGTCAGAGACAGTAGCTGATCTGTTGTTTGTGTTGGTCATCCTCTAATTCTTCATTAGTGACCACAGGATGCTGACTACAGGATGCACGTGGCTAGACATTTTTGGTAAACTATTTTCAGTCCAGCAGTGAAACTAAAGTGTGTTGTGAGGCCAGGATAACACACCCTGATGCACCATCAGGGTCACTGCTCTGTAGGGTAGTGGGTTGGATGGACAATCATACTCTAGCACACTACAAGGCAGTTGAGCATGTTGTAAGTATGCTCTTAGTTCCAGGTTCCATCTGTGTTTCTACCTCTGGAGGCTCCTAAGTTTTATTATGGTGAGAGCTGGGTTGGTTGTGACCTGGGGGCACCCACATTACAGGTAGAGTATAGATCTAGTGAAGCAAGTCTTGTTGGTTCCTTAACCTAACCTTACCTAACCTAACTTTAAGTACATTAGTCATTAATTTAGATTGATCTACAATAAATTCTTGGATTAACTGGATGGAGCTTTTTATGTCTCAGGCAAATATGTAAATTATTACAAACATGGTCTAATTAGGTACTGGGTCTTGACCTATAAAAAGCTTTCTGAGGCTACTTTTGAGAGGTGTACCTTTTGATGAAAGATGGATGACTGCCAAGACACCTCAAAGATATTTTGCGCAGTTGACAGGGGGTGCATCATTGGACTGAGAGAAGCGGGATGAATTAATGTTTTCGACAAATTGCCCTCTATCTACAACTGTGGCAGCTTAGCAGAGTTGGGATTTGAACCCTGGGCCATCAGGTCCAGAGTCCAGTACCTTAACCGCTAGGCTACCACATCCACTAGGCAGATGCGCACACACACACACACACCTACCGTGAACAGGCTCTGAACGACCACTATAGACCATCAGTATAGAATTATTTGATACATATATATTTAGTGCATTAATATATAGGAAGTTTTAGTTGATTCCAACAGCTGCTTCTTTTTGACCTTTTTTGCCAATGATTGCATAATTATTTCTCAATGTCTTTACTGGAATAAAGAGACCAAAATACAGGAAATTTGTATGCAGTATAAAAAACCACAGAAAAAATCAGTTGCGGTGGCAAGTATTCAGTGTGACCTGCTTTTGATCGGGATGCCAAATTGACCCTTCTGTCTAAAACAGCTTGATCAGGAATGGTCATTTTGGAAGCATAGCTACTGAGAAACCACTTTTTTGGAAAAGAACAGGATAGGAAAATGAGCTAAAGCTCACAAAGATTGACAGGAAGAACAGTGGAAAAGAAAATTATGGAGTGATGAATCCAACTTATTATGAAAATAATAACTGATTATAGAATGTTTGAGTCCAATCATCAACAAAATGGTAGCCTAAGACTTTTGCACAGTACTGCATGCATGAAATTTGCACACTGCACATATGGCTTTGATCCTTTTTCAGGGTGGCTGAGGATACAGTGTAACTTAGAGTGTGCAGATTAATTAACATGGCATTAGGCAGGCCGGGTCAAGGAGGATTCAGGACCACTTTAACCAACATGTTTCTCAAAACAGGAGCACTCATGATGAGATACTAGTTTCTGTGATACAGTGAAATGCAAATCCTAATTAAAAACAGCCCAAAAACAAACCCCATGCAGAGCAGATGTGTTTATTCTTTCATCTTGTATATTTTCCCATTGTTTCATATAAAGAAACGATTGCATGAGAACATGATCAGACATGCGTTTAACATAATAAGAATACACCTTAGTGGTAAAGAAGAAGCAATGTAAAACTCTTCCCCAATTACTTTATACAGATATACACGCATGTCCACTTCATTAGGTACACCTGTTCAACTGCTTGTTTAATGCAAAAATCTAAGTAGCAACCAAGCATCAAAATGGAGGAAGAAAGGTGATTTAATTGGTTTTGAATGTGGTGTGGATGCTGATGCATAATCTCTAGAGTTTACAGGCAATGGAACAAAAAAGTAAATATCCATGGAGTACACAAATATCTTGGTGATGCCAGAGATCGGAGGAGATTGACCAGTTCGGTTTGAGCTAACAGAAAGACAACAGTAAATCAAATAACCACTTGTTAACCAAATGATTCAGAGCATCTCTGAACACACAAGACATCAAACCTTGAAACAGATACAGCAGACCACACCAGGTGCCACTCCTGTCAGCTAAAAACAAACTGAAGCAAATTGGGCAGTAAAAGATTTTAAAAACATTGCCTCATCCTACCTTGTACTAATAGGTCAGGCTGGTGAAGTAACAGTGAGGGGAATATTTCCTTGACACACTTTTGGCCCATAATACCAACTGAGAAATATTTAATAGCTGTTGCTGATAATGTCCTTTCCTTTATGAACAAAGTGTACCTATTCAACACACCATGTGACAAAGCAAATCATCTCAAACTGGTTTCATAAACATAATGACTTCACTGTACTTAAATGGCTTAATCCAATAGAGCAACTTTGGTATGTGGTGAAATGGGAGATTCGCATCATATCAAATCTACAGCAATTATGTGCAATTAAAAGCATGAAATGCCTTCATATCACTATGGATCAATATTTTTGAGAGAAAGAGAGAGCTTTATTGTCATTGTTCATAATACAATGAAATTCTGAGTGGTCAGACAAGAAACATAATTAAGTACATAGACATTCAAGTTTTAAAATCACATCAAGGTAATATAATATCAATATAATATAAAAGACACAGGTATATAATACTATAATAGCAATAACAGCAGTATTATGACTATAAATAAATGATAAATGATACGGTTAAATATAAGTAATAATATGTTATTGCAACAATATAGTATAACAGTGCAGTACCTGCTATTATATAAAATAATGATAGTGCTATTATAATAATTATATAGTATGATATAATGTATACTGTATTAATATTTTATAAAGTAGCAGCAGTTTAGTATAATAATAGAAATAATAATAGCAGCGATAGAAGATTGGTGGTGCAAAGTTGCAAGAAAGAAAGAAATAGTGCAACATATAGCTTAATGTGTATGTGTAGATATTAAAGCCTAAACCAATTAACACTACCGAAAAATTCACTTCCATGACACATTTTGTAAATATGAACTGTCTGAACACCAATTTAGATTCCAGGAGGATTAGGGGTCCATTCCACTTTCCAGCCATCAATTTGCTTTTAGTCAGACAGGTCCCAATCTTCTCCCAAGCTGTTAAGCTAACAAACAATTCACAGCTAGTTACTACTACAAATTTCCACTTAACAGCCAACAAACACATTTAACACCCCAAGACCTTGCTCATGAACACTCTGCACCTTTTGGAAGAGATATGCTCCAAATGAAACAATTTCCTGTTTAAAAATGTTCAATACACATTGCAAATATTCAACCCGGTCTCTGAAATATTTCACCCTATATATGTACCCTAAATCACTATCACGTTTAAAGTGTGTGAGGCTGTAATATATACTGCTTACAAACATTAGAGGATACTTCAAACTGAAATCTCATTAAATATCACCTAATTTTTGTAAGCACTGTACTTGTCCACATCCCAATATGGTATTTTCACAATAAAGCATTTACTGTCTGGGGATCATAAATTAAGAAGTGAACAAATCTTCAAATACATTACAGCTCCATGTTTTTGGATGAAATTTTACTCCATTTAAATAATGAAAATGTGTGCCTGCTGCACCGGGAGGTATCATTACAGTCTGTAAATAAACCCAATAATATAAACACCTTTTTAGCAGTCGCAACACTTAATGTATTCCTGGGCTTAACTCACAATTTGATCAGTCGGTCACCTCAATGCTCATTCCCCCCCGCTAAGTGGCTAATGACCGAGGCGTTTAATCCCCTCTCAAAACAACTACAGACATGCTAATAGCATCCCGACTATAAATACTTTGACTTCTGGCTTTCTTGCTTCATCACAAGAATGCAAGAGGCTTCAGGTTTGATACGGTTTATTTCTTTGTGTTTATTTATTTTAATCATCTGATTTAGCAGAGAACTGGAGATTTGGCTATGATCTAATCAAAACCTAAACTTTCTGGTCGTTGAGAAACTGCGTGCGCAATTGGATCAGATGCGCAAAATCGGGGTTTAGTGCGTAAAAGTTCCGGTGTGTCGAAGCTGAAGAAAGAAGAATAAGCAAAGGAGAAGTAGAAAAAAAACGGGAATGATGTTTCCTCTGCCGTTGTTCACGGTGGACCAGGTGGCTCGGGTGTGTGAGAATCTGGAGGAGACCGGGGACATGGAGCGCCTGGGCCGCTTCCTCTGGTCTCTGCCCGCTGCCGCGACTCCTGGTTCCGCAGCAGAGGCGCTAAACAGGCATGAATCGGTGATGCGCGCACGAGCTCTGGTCGCTTTTCATGAAGGAGATTTCGACGCTCTGTACCGGATTCTGCAAAGTCACCGGTTCACCCGACAGTCTCACGCTAAGCTTCAGGACCTCTGGCTGCACGCGCATTACCGGGAAGCGGAGCGTATGCGCGGCAGGCCGCTGGGCCCCGTGGAGAAGTATCGCATCCGCAAGAAGTTTCCACTGCCGCGTACCATCTGGGACGGAGAGCAAAAAACCCACTGTTTCAAGGTAAACACTTTGTAAGGTTCATGGGGTGTTGTCCACACACTCACACACACACACACACACACACACACACACACACACACACACACACACACACACACACACACACTGTTCCCCTTAAAAATGTAATTAAATCTGATAAATCTTTTGCTCTCTCCATTTTTCCTTCATTTGTTCCCTCTATTTTGCCTCCTCTTGTCTTACCTCACAATCTCGCCCACACTGCCCACATGCTCGTTTCCCTGGCAACAGCTGCTTCCTGTTTGTCCGTCTGGTCTGGTCTATTTTTTAATGTGTGTGTGTGTGTGTGTGTGTGTGTGTGTGTGTGTGTGTGTGTTGGGGTATCATTATGAAAACCAAACATCCCCTCTTGGATAAAAAGAGTCTGTATTTTGACATTTGGGGCACACTTTGCTATTTCCTATTTATTCATTATTCCAAATGGCCTTTTCATTTACAAAAACATATGTTTTCTTAAAAACACAAAACAAAATAAACCCAAAGCATAAGCATAAGATTTGCATTAGGTAAGTGAGGTAAAGATTAGGGTTAGGTATAGATATAACATTATTTCGCTCGAGTGAGGTTGTGCCAATCCCCACTGTGACAGAAAGACTGGTGTGTGTGTGTGTGTGTGTGTGTATGTGTTTAATCACCAGTCATGGGCTGCTTGCTGTGGTCATACCTGAACGCACAGTTCACCTCCTCAGTTATGTAATAAGGAGGTCTGCTGCTGCACTACGGAAGCTTCTGTTGCTAAGCTTTGCTGAACGTCACAGGCTCGCTGCTGCTGGTGTAACGCCACGGTGTTCCAGCTAATTTGGGCAGCGCTCCTGGGATGGAGGCAGCGGAACCAACCTGAGGTGCCTGAATGTTTAACCCATTTTTAAAATCCGAATAAGGAATATGTTCACTTATATAAAAAACTATGTACATCTAGCAGTCACCCTCATCCAGAGCGACTCACAGACTTACGTACAATATTAATTTTACTGTAAAATATTACAGTACAATATAACAGTACAATATTAAAGCACAATATTACAGTACAATATAACAGTACAATATAACAGTACAATATAACAGTACAATATTAAAGTACAATATTACAGTACAATATAACAGTACAATTTTACAGTTCAATATTACAGTACAGTATTACAGCACAATATAACTGTACAATATGACAGTACAATATGGCAGTACAATATTACAGTACAATATAACAGTACAATATTACAGTACAATATAACAGTACAATATGACAGTACAATATGGCAGTACAATATTACAGTACAATATAACAGTACAATATTACAGTACAGTATTACAGTACAATATAACAGTACAATATTA
>JAVSBV010135552.1:0-16914 GCA_033117975.1 Parotocinclus spilosoma | reverse complement strand
AGGTGTAGGTGTGGGTGTGTAGATGCAGGTGTGTGTAGATGCAGGTGTAGGTGTGTAGATGCAGGTGTGTGTAGATGCAGGTGTAGGTGTGTAGGTGTAGGTGTGTAGATGCAGGTGTAGGTGTAGGTGTGTAGATGCAGGTGTAGGTGTGGGTGTGTAGATGCAGGTGTGTGTAGATGCAGGTGTAGGTGTGTAGATGCAGGTGTGTGTAGATGTAGTTGTGTGTGTGGATGCAGGTGTAGGTGTGTAGATGCAGGTGTAGGTGTGTGTGGATGCAGGTGTGTGTAGATGCAGGTGTAGGTGTGTACCTTGGCATGATGAAGATCAACTCCATACATAGAGAGCTTTTTAGCATTTTCCAGAAAGTTCATCTCAGCTTCTGCAGGACTCATTCCCCTTTATTACAAACGCAACGTTTAGGATTTTAATAAAAAAACATATTCAACATTGTTATCAATAAAGCACATAGAAAAAAAAGCTAAAAGGTGTGACACTGAACGACACGACTGCCTTCTAACCCTCGCTCTCTAGCCACTTGTATTAAAGAATTTTCATTATTTTGTTTTAATCTTAGATTACCATATCCAAAAATACTGCTAGTCAGTGTTACACTATGTAGACAAATGTTTGTGGACACTAATTCTAATAACTGAGCAACATTCACATGTAAAACATTAACAACATAAAGCACACATTTCTGGATTCTCTATAGCCCAACATCAGGAGGCCAGCCCCACAGCCATGTTCCAAAATCCAGTGAAAAACTATTTTAGAAGAACAAAGGCTGTTGTAGCAGGCATTTATAGGATTATATATGTTTTAGTTTTTTATGTCCACAAACATTTCTTTATATTAATAGACTGAATGGAGTTATTGCAAGCTAAGTTTCCCTGTTATCTTAAATACTGCTGACATTTTAAGCTGCTGCTTTGAATAGGACACAACTGACAAACTGTTAAAAAATAACTGTATTACTGTTAATTTACCATAAACAAAATACTGATATTTAGACTTTCTGGCATGTCGTACCTGTAGGTTCGGTGGAGCTCCATCACCCTCTCCTCAAGTTCACGGGTCTGGCTGGGAGCAAAGCGAAAGTCGCTGACGTAGTCGGGCCCATGCTCATCAGGGTCATAATCACCCAGTTCAGCCTGCACAACATACGAGCCCAGCAGCGCATGTGTCACAAATGAGCACGGCAGGTGTCCCGACAGCATGTCCTCTCTTAGCTGGAGACACAGGTAGAACCTACACACATAGAAAGACACATCAGTTTTAGCAATGATCCAGGCTGTTCCCATATGTTTGAATTCCTTATGCTGAAGAGCCGTGTATATCTCCTGTACCAAACTTCACAGTTGGCACCTTGCATTGAACAGACAGCTTTCTGTTGGAATCGACCAAATCTGGATTCAGCTGTTAGAATGACTGATGATTAAATAAGCATGTTTCCTTTGCTCCAGTCTACTAATGGTGTCATTCTGTTTCTTTTCAGCTTAATCCTGGTCAGGGCACATAAATAAGTAATCTCTGTCTCAACCTTTTTTAGACTCTTCTGTCTCGTGGTAAGGTGAACCTGGAAAGTGTTCAATGCAGTACATTTGAGGTCATATTAATTCTAAACTTGTTTGCATATCATTACTGAACATTAACAGTCCAGTGAAAACGAACAAAAATCTTCACTTAATAGGGGTGGGTATTGGCTCAATTTGTTCAAGCTGAAAATCAAAAATATTAGTAAGCAGCAAAATCAAATATCACAATATATTGCTGTATTGATGTTTTCGCACAGCCTAGTTAAAATAGCAAGTGTGCATTTTCGTCCACTCACTTTATTTTACCGTGTCTGAAAAATATGGAACCATAATTATTATGTTTTCAGTTGAATTTACTTCGTCTTACATTTACTTAATCTTTGCGAGAGGAGAAACAGAATCATCACCCTTATTTGATTCCCAGCTACATTGCCTTAGTTTGACTATAATAATAATAATAATAATAATAAACAATCATTCATAATTAATATGACTTTAACATACATACTATTACATTTTATATTTTTCAACCTGTATGATAAAATAGAACTCATTATTAATGTATATTATGTATAATGAATTACAAATCAAATTCAAAGCTGACTGGGACAGGTCTGGCCAGAAACCTGGGAGGGCTATTGGGAGGGTTGGGGTTAGGGTTAGGGTTAGCCCATCCTATGACATTTGCATATTAATTACAATAACTTACAATGCTCTTAATTCTATGGCACATCCTTTTTAGGGGATTCCTGTCTGTATATTTGATTATTTTAACTTTTAGGTGTCCCAGTATTAAAGCTTGTCCACATTATTTTGTACACGTACCACTTAAGAGGAATATGCAGCTAAAATGCAACAAGCAAATTAGTGACTGACAAATGATGTGCATACGGCACAGGTGTGAGATTCACAGCTGGGTGTAGAAATGCTGAGCAAAATGATTGCTACCGTGGTGCAAAACATTGCATAATTGTAAAACACACATTACAAATGTTGGCTCAGAAATAAAGTGGTTGGAAGTGGGGCAGCTAGAATGAGTTTAAATGCACTCACCGGGTGATGTCTTCTATCAGCTGAGATGGATCAGGAGGATAGAACTTGACAGCAAATGAAAACTGCCAGGGGCCCACTGCGAATGGACAGATAAAGCAACAACTTAGGACAGGCATCTGCCGCTCACATTTTCTCATAGGGAAAGATTTGTGTCACACTTTTTGTGAACTTGCTTTCAGGAGCCAGTATAACCTCAGAAGTTAATAGGAAGTAATGGAAATCTTTGCATACAAACACGACTAGTATGACATTTGCAGCAAAACATTGAAATAACCTTCCAAATATTTCTTGAGCAGGTAGAAGTCTTCTGGGTAACAAGTTAGGTGATATATCGCCATTATTTTGCCCTATGATTGCAAAATGTCACCTAGGTGGTCATCTAGAAAGCTCTGCACTCCATGGTTAAAACAGGAAGAAATAAACAGGTCTTGTCGTTGTTGCAAAGACTTGTATGTATGTAGTTGCTACAGTAATTGTATCACTGTAATCACTGTGCATGCTCTATATCACAATAATACTGTACATCTCATTAATATAGGCAGAACAATTGATCATTTCAGGTCCAATAAAATGCAGCTGGAGCTAATCTACTAGGTTTGTCATGTATTTCCTGCTTTCACCAAAGAGAAAAATATCTAAATGCATCCCATTAATCAAAGCGAACATTATTGATTTGTCTCACATCCTTTTTGGTAAATCATTTATTCACATTCTTTTCCACTAGGTCCTAGATGTGGATACGGGAGGACTAGTGCATGCAGAATAGGGTACAGGGCAGGAACAACTGTAGACAGGCTCAAAATGCTCAAATGTTCAAAATGCTCCACCCAGGACCTTCTCGCTGTGAGGCAACAGTGCTACCCACCAAGCCATGCAAATCACTTATAATCATGTATGGATACAGGCAGCATATAAAATGCAATCAAATATCATACATTAAATGAATCTGAAAGAATAAAAAACTAGCCTTACCTCGGATTTGTTTTTTGATCTCTTTTGATGGGTCGAGCCAATTCTGAAAGGAAAAAAGTTGAGCTCTCGTGAGATTCCTTGGTGCTTTCAAAACAATATATCAAAGTAAATCAAACGATCCTTTCATCACAATAACCCAGTGAGTGACTGTAATGGTCGGTGCAATAGGTCTATGAGCAGAGTAGTTCACACTCACGCTGCAAGCTGTTTGCTGTTCAAAACATGACAGCAGTGTAAAAAGCAAAAGCAGCTTTATATTGGTAGCAGGACCCAGCTGCCTGGAAAGAAAATACACCTTTCCTCATTGATCTTAGTAGCTGTCACTTCTTTACCCTGCACGAATGCCTTTAAGATTTCATCTGAGCTCCAAATTCTCTTCCTGAGCATTGCACTAAGTACCTTTCAGAGGCAGGCATCCTGCTTAATTCCACATCTTATGATATAAATGATCTCGAATGATTGAGCCTGTATAATGAAAAGCATTATGTATAATTAAGAGTACCCTCTGTGCTCAATCAGTTAAGATAAACTCTCACATATTTTGTTGGCAATACGAGCTAATTTACCTGTGAAAACGTGTGAATAATGGAAGTATAGTGGTGGTGTGGCAGTTTAAAACATGTATGAAATGTATTCATATGAGTTAAGGCAAAATAAACACTTTTTTTTTTTTGTAATTCTCAAAACAGTCCATTCTATTCTTGGTTTAATACATTCTATGTATAGCACTCTTAGCCTTTAAAGGGGTGAATTGTTGATGATTTTGGACACTACCTTATGCTCATTATAGAGTCCATCATTAAACACAAGCATTGTGTGGTTTGATGCTATGCCTGGCACAATTGATAAGGTTCTAATAAATGTATCTAAAACTCTGCATAAAAAAGTAACTTTGTAGTATCGCCATTGTGTTTTGTGTTTATTGAAACAATATAACTGTATGAAATGTGCAATTTGTAAACAATTGTCAAAGTAGCTTTTTTTCAAAAAATAAATATGAACGATCAAATATGAGATGAATCAGCATTGACATTTTGAATAATGTAATCATTTGAAAGTACTACTTTATATGTATCTCTGAAACTGTAGGGCAGTTAAAAGTCATGTATAATTCAGGAAAAGTCATACATAATTTTTTAAGCAAGAATAAGTGCTAATTTTGCTAATTGCATTACTTATGATATGACACAATCAACTGACGCCCTGCTACATATTGTTCATAGAGAGGAAAAATGTGAAAACCCGAAATTTAAAGAGGATAATATAAATTTTTCCTCTCTAATCTGACAGCAAGGTATGTCGTTTTGCAGATAAAAGAGGGAGTATAGTTCTCATTTTGTGGATGAAATAAACTAATTTCATGCACAAAATCTCCTTTGGGCTATAAGCTTACTTTGTTTGGTACCAAATGCATAATGTATCACTCTGCAAAAAACATAAAATGCTTGTCCCCCCCCCCCCCCATATTATGCTTCGTAACAAACGAAATTTCCTCACATAAAATTATGTTTGTGATGATCATAAATGGTTTAGCTAGCAATCTATTTTGTAACTCATAACATGTTTCATGATTATATACTTTAGGCCTCATTAAGCATTGTAGTAGAGTTCCACTACTGACTCCATCTCTGCAAATAAGCAGCCTAAGTATTGTAAAACATTTCCATTGAACACATAACAAATATCCACAGAATCTTACAAATAACCACGAGCACAAAAGATGTCTGTATAAAACAACAGCATTGCTTAAATACAGTTTATTTTCACATGGATTCTGGACTCATATTACTGGATGATAGTAGAGGTTTTTTTTGTGTTGTCTCTTTATATGTAATATTTAATATATTAATATTAAAGTAGTACTCTGCTCACAGGCGTAAATGCTATTAGGTAACCAATACTACTGGGAATTACCATTTTTCTGCCTATTATACATGAACTCGGCCAAGTGCTCATGCATCACCCCAGGATTTCAAAATTATTTGATCAAATCCAGACTTGCCATGCTGTTCTGGCAACCATATTTGTGAATTTGTTTCCATAATCCACTGCTTAAGAAGGTTGTACCACTCGATGGAAACATAATTCTTAAACTTAATAGCAATAACAGGAACCAGGAATCTGAAGTGTTTACGAATTTAACCTTATAAGTTGCCTGATGCCTCAAGTTTTTAGATAGATTTATGCAAACTGTATAAAATTATTTTGAAACTGATTTTCTAAAATAAAAAGAATTTCAATATGAATGTTCCATTACTAAATGGTGGTTTCAAGCATATTCAAATTCCAGTACTGCCATGCTGCCACTGCCGCTGGGCCCATAACTTTCAGAGATCAATTGTAGGTCAATCCAGATAAAGATATAGGTTCAGTACTACACATGAATCTGGTGGAACTATCATGCCTAAAATATATATTTTAAAGAATCACATAGATAAGAGTGGTCCTAGATCCCCATGTCATTCCAGTATATGAGATGTCTAATGTCTGGACTTTGTGTCCAGTGACTTGGCATGCTATATACATGATCGATAATTATTTTTTTACTAATCACTAAGAACAGTTATTATTTTCTGCATTATACACTGCATTAAGCTCCTTTGGTAAATATATAAATCTTAGCTGGGGAAATACGTACAGGGCACAGAGGTATATGTGCAAGAGGGAACACAGTGCTGTGAATATCAAGTAACTGACTGAGAGGTTTCTTAGCCTGCAGGCCACCTCAAGAGAACAGCAAATCTGATTACAGCCATTAAAAAAAACAGAAAGCTCCTTGTCTGCACTGCTTTTTCAGAACAGATTCTGCCTAATGAACTGATGAACTAAACAGATTCCACCTCTGTAGACACCAAAGACCTACAGAAGCAGCACGAGTCACTTTTGCTCTGGCTTGAGAATGATTGTATTTCTGAACGTGTCATAACATTCAGAGATTTGTTATTGACTGGACAGTGTCCTTCATCAGTCCTGTTTATAGGAGTAATCACTGTAGCTAATTGCCGGTACTCTGTGTTTCAAACACCGTTTCAGCCAGACTAACTGTTGAAAACACCATCACAGACTAAAGACCAAGTGCAAATAAGTAACATTCGCTGTCTCACAATTTATATTTTTCAAATCAGGTATATAGACCCTTGCCCACACATTCACGAGGCAAGATTCTGTTAAAGTAACTGTGGTTTCTGGATCTATGGGTCTTAAATCTTCTTTTTAATCAGCTACATTCTTGGGGCAGCTCACTCAGATAACTGCAAATACCTGTGTAAAGTAGACTCCAGGCCAGAAGATCTCAACCTTTTTTCTCATGGCCTAATTATACTGGAGATTTCATTTTCAAGTATCCCATATTTTTGAGCAGTATATATCAGGAGAGAACAACAGTCCTTAGCAAGTCGTTTTTCCTGTGTTTGAAAACTAAGAAACTATAATGATATTGGAAAGGAGAGATGTGAACATTATTTTTAAAGCTCTAATTTTAACAAGAACAGTCTTACACAAGCTGTGCAAAAACAGATGAGCTACTGTCTGACTTTGCATCTACAAGGTGGATCAATAAGGTACGTGTCTAATAGAGTGCACAGTGAGTGAACACAGTCTATAGTTCAAAGGTCAATGGAGAAAACCTTAAAGAGACAAACAGAGGAGATGGACCTCAGGCACGGTCAAGCAGGCAAAAACAAAAGGTCATAGAAATGTATAGATGTGTGGATGAAACAACTGCATACCGAAGATAGTATGCTGAATTGCTGTTGTCTTTGCTTTAGAAATGTAGGCTATTTTACTGCTTAACATTCAGAGCCGAGCAAACAACCCTGTTCCCTGAAATCAGATGCATCACTGCTCTGGTTGGCACAGTGTCTATAGTAATTTAGAAAATGACAGCAAAGAGGAGCAAAAGGATGTGTTCATCACTTGAAGAAGACATTTTGTTCATCTTGACCATTTTTCAAAATTTGAAGCAGATGGCAAACTTCAAAAAGAAAATTGCGTTATTTCCGTTGTTTATAGTTTTATTTGTACTGGGGTGAAAATAGAAATTAAAATATTTCGTCTTTCACCTCACCTTCAGTGTGTATCAGCCTTAAATCTGTATCTGACAGATGACAGCAACTGGGCATCAGTGTTAGATTTAGTGCTTTCAGCTTGAAACTTAAACTTAATTTGGTTCAAGGTTATTCTAAATGCTAAAAAAAATAATATAATAAGATTTACACAAAACGCCTATGATCGTAACCTAGATCTTCGAATTCTTCTTTTTTTAGCGTATTTGCACATTATTAACACCAACTGGACTAGATTTACATTTTCTGGTGGTTGGACGATCGCACAATTGGGTGTTTTATTTAGGGTGCCCATGTTCGAAAATGTAGACTGTTCAATGTCTGAATTATTCAAGGGAAGAATAATTTAAATTCCCAGGCTGCACTGTATTCCACTGTTTGGACAACCGTGGCAAAAACTTTTGAGAATTCCACACATTTTTCTAACATGTATTTATATTTATAATGTTGGCCCCCATTCAATGCAAAGGATTCCTTTTATTCTCTCCATCAAAATTCATTAAATCTGTCATCGTCTTATCCGCATAATCCTAGTAAGGGCCACGAGAAAGCCAGTACCTAACTAAGAGCACTTTGGAATCACTAATTGACACACCAGAAAAACAGAGAAACCAAAGTACCCACAGAAAACCCACACGGACATGGGGAGGGCATGCAGACTCTGCACAAGCTGAGCCTGAAGTCAAGCTCAAACTGGGGTTTATGGAGCTTTGAGGCAACAGCGCTTACAACTTCTGCCTATGCATCATTTTGATGCTCCCTTTTATGATTGTTAAAAAAGGGACAAAGCACAATAATAATTGACACTGCTCATAAAAATTAGGGGATATTTTAAAATAAATATAAATTTCTTGTGATCCCACAAGAGCTGCTGGACAATCTGATCCTGTCCATGCTCCATCACTGTTAGTGTGTTTAACAGTCTTGGGTGACCATACACCCTACTGAACAGTCAATGTGGGATGACATGCTTCTGTTCACCCTCATGAATATATCACTTACTACTCAATCACTGTAATTGTGTTTGGATCTCATTTACCTAATCGAACAATTTTCTTTTCCTTTTCATTTCCTTTTCTTATGATTTTGTTTAATGAAACAAAATTAAATGCTTCTTTTTTAATTGCTTCATATTCATTTTGAAATATCTTTTGTCAGCAGTATACTTATTGTAGGAGAACAGAAAGCAAGAGATCTCTTATTCTACACCCAGCTGTGCTCTTCCTTTATACTTTCCCTTTATACTCTTTATATGAAATAAGACAGCATTTTGTCAAGAACATCTGAACAAAAATTGCTGTATTTTTCTTCTCTACTCCTGAGTCATTCAGATCTATACATTTGTCATGGGTTAGACATCTATGAGATAGTTATTAGTGTAGTGCTAGCTCACATAAAGCATCATCCAGGCGTGTTGGCAGCTAAAATAAGAATCAGACTCTCTGTCATAATGATTCCATCTGGAGATGGGGAAGACCATCAGGACTTGACATGTGTGACCCATGTTGAGGTTCATCTGGCATTGCCTGATAGTTTGGTCCTATAATAATGAACTGTAACACTGAATGAAAACTTGTAGTACAGAAGCAGTGGAGTATTTAGACAAAACATTTACTCATTACAGAAGTGTAATGGTGACAGTGTATATATTGTAAGGTACCACAGTGCTACAGAACCTCTGGAGTAAATCCATACTGTCTGTGTGCTACAGAAACTCCCCATCTCTACAAATGGAAATTTCCTATCGTCCACAGTGTTTCACCATTTCAAATTAAATGATTTCTAAGAGTGAAATTAGCCAACCTTTTGGCTGTCCGCATCACAGAAGGTCAGGCCGAAGTAGTCCTTTTCCAACAGGTTGAGATGCTCACAAACCATACTCATCAATACTTGACCTTTGCAGGTTTTCTGTCAAAGCAAAAGCATACACATAAAATTATGTATATATATGTATTAGTATACAAGCTAAAAATCACAGGGCAAATTATGATAAATATTTAGTACTGCATATATCAATTAATCATCAAGCATTTATTTATTTCCATTTACTTTAGTGAAAACTATAATCTATAAATCTATACAAAACAACCACTTTAATGTCAACATGATTTTATAACATTTCACATCATTTAGTTTTGTAGTAGATCCACCTGCCAAAGTAAACTGAACCAGTCTAACAATAACTCAAACATTTTATTTTTTATAGCATCACATCAGATGTGTCATATATAGAAATGTATACAACAACTTGCCCAATGTATTAAAGAGACACATTTAATAAATAATGAAAACCTATAAGGTATATTTTTAAGTGGCAATTTTAAATGGCACAGCGGTCTAGATGGTGCATTACCATGGAGATCTGTGTTCAAGTCTCCGTGGTGCCTCCGGTCCACAGACATAATTGTCCATGAGTAGCAAAGAAGCATCTGCTGGCATATGGCCTTCCTACCTCAGCGAGCAATGCAGCACGAGGATGTCGTGAGGTGAATTTGGTAGATCAATTTGGGAGAAAAAAAGGAAGAAAACCACAATCTGACATTTTGTACATCTTCCCAGTCCAGTTATTTTAAAAGGAAAACAATGGAGTCAAACAAAAGTAACCAAAACTTTGTTACATATAGAAACGTGGTGTGAAAGGTAATGCATTTCCATGACGGCATACCTAAAACTTTCAATTTTACGCATGTATTCAAGGTCAAACTGAAGTTCAAACTGAGCATCAGAATAGTTTTGAGTATTTCAGAAATAATGAATCTTGTTGGTGTAATTCGATTTTTGCACATAACTATCCGGCACAAGCACAGGCTCACCAAAATTGGACAACAGGAGATTGGAAGAATGTTGCCTGGTCTGATGAGTCTCAAGTTCTACTGTGACATTTCAAATTGTAGGGTCAAAATTTGGCATGCATTACATGGATTCATCCTGTCCTATAATGGAATAGGGCATGTTTTCTCAGCACACTCCGGTGTGGTGGAACAGCAGATTTGCATCATAGATGTGAAGCTGACAAATCTGCATGTCGCTATCAGGTCAATGGACCAAAATATCAGAGAAGTGTTTCCAGCACCTTGTTGAATCTATGCTATGTCGAATTACGTCGGTTCTGAAGACAAAAAGGTGATATAAGCATCTTCTCTGAGCAACAGAGTACTTCTTAGTATTACAGGAAATGAGCATTACTTTATCCTAGCTTTTTTTTTCAAACCCACGCACTACAGACTTTTCTTAGAGCTTGCACATCCAAGATACACACAAAGTAACATTAGGAATCTAACACTGCGAGTCACTGATGTCCCATCATCACATGATCGGCCTTGTGCATTGCCTTTTGTTTCACATCTTTCATATCTTTAGAGAACACTATTACTATATATAACAGAATTATACTACTTAATACAGTCGAACATTTTGTAGGCATACCCCATATAACTTTTTATATGATCCTGACTAACCGTAAGTAGATTTGTCTGATATAATTAATATGGAGTTAAATATTCATGCACATGCTCAATCGTGTTGTCAATGCAAAGCATCTGAACAACCTCAAGGCTTTCATACAAAAAGATGGCAGAGGCAACATGCTTAAGATGCCAGCTTTCTAAGTGTCACTCTACAAAGGCTCAGAGTATTCACCGCCCAGGGAGTACGGTTCCCCCAGCAACAGGGAGACAGACCATCTGTTTCCATGGAAACAGAAGTGAGGAGCGCTTTTGTGTGTTTCCGTGTGTGTGTGTGTGTGTGTGTGTCTCCCCTCCCAACCTCTAATATCTGAAGCGCAAAGCTTCACGTTCAGAAGAGATCGGGCGGGGGAGTGGTGACCGGAGCTTCTAGCATACACAAAACTTCTTAGGATCGCATTAGACATGGTTGAAAAGAAGGCCATCAATAAAACAAGGCTATTTGTAGTATTTCTTGCCAGAATGATGAAATGTAAGTACTTCCTTCTGATGAATCTCCCAAAGCTGATAGCCATTTAGGGGAGATGAGAATATTTTCACCCTGTACCGCAGTGTGTACCCAAGAGAAATGACCACACTAGTTGCCAAGGGTGATTCATGAACAGAGTATGCCTGCTAATTAGTAAGAAAAAAAAGTGCATCATCCTAAAATAGGGAACTCATTAATATTGATGCACCTGAACAGAACTCTGAAAGAGCACAACTGGCAGTGCTGTGGGAAAGAACAGTGGGTATGTTTTTTCCTTTGTTAAGCTACACAAGCAAAGATTGGTTTTTGTGTCGAATAAGGCAATTAGTACTCCTGTCTAAGCCGGTTCAGCAGCACTGTGACGTTGCATGCTAATTTGAAAAGATGTGGCAAAAAAAACTTGTTAGTCTTAAAGCCCTCACACTTCCAGACAGGTGACAGGTTACATTCAACTCAATAACGCTTGGCACACTTGGTAAAAACTGTCTTTAAAATAGCATCCATGCACGAACAGGCACTTGGGTAGCACAAAAGTATATTTTCCGACCATCACACACAGGCCCGACTGACTGTGTCAAAAGGAGGGTAAGCCAATACTGCAAGAGTGACTCCTGCTAATCCGGCAGTGGACTGCAGCGTCTCATCTATGGCACACTTACGTCTACACCCTATGTTCTAAGAGTGTCAGACAATACTGGCTGTGGAAAATACTTGCAGTGTTTAAATAGTTTAAGCTTCCAGCTAAAATACATTTATTCCACTGTGTACATGAAAAGTAATGTGCATACTTGGAAATAAAGTGTCAGTACTCCCTATTAGGGCAATAATTTAGTGTTGAAATGTTTAATAATTGTAGCATTGGGGAAGGAGAGTCAGGAACACAAAACTTTGTTCATAATGGAACTGCTCACAAAAAAAGGGAAATTTTAAGATGAAATATTCCATAATGGAAAATGCTATTAGAACTGCCAGCAATGGCAGGCTTACATATATGAGTAGAAAAATTGCCAAACAATAGGGAAAAAGGAAATAAAATCATAATAGTCTATTAATTCTTTAAAAGGCTGTACAATCATATACAAAGAACAAGTGTAACTATAAACAAGCATTTATTGCACTTTTAAACCTGTGTAAAAGAAAATAAAGCACCATACTGGACCCACAATGCCTGTAGGAAGGCACCGAGGATGCCACACCCACCCTCAAAGATGATTGGCGAGGCTGCCACTGCCACACAGCCCTCCTCCTTCTAAAGGTCAGATGTCCCTGACAACAGACAACCCTGCCAAGCCATCTTAAGTCTAAATAAAAGGTTTACAGAGCATACCATGACTCTCAGGGTGCTGTATTTATGGGTCGTTATGGTGTGAGGAATGCAGATGTACCACGACGGATGTTTATAGCTGGTTTATTCCCTTATAGCTGGTTTATTCCCTAATAGCTGGTTTATAGAGCCACATGCCCCAACATTAAGTGGCTTTCCTCTAGAGAGCACATCATAAGCACACTTCTGGCAATCACTTGTGATCTGCTGTTGCTCTCTGTCCATCTGTGCACAACAGAAATATATGATTGGACATCTTGCAAGGATACATTACTGAGCTTCTGCCCACTTCCTCTCTCAAGGGGGTCCAAAATTCTGCCTCCACTGAGGCTCATGCCTGAATAGCTAACACCTTGAAGACAGTCCAATCAGAGCCAACCTTAAGTTGTGATGTTGTTTGTTTCCACATATCTGAACAATTGGTTCACATTGTACAGACAGTCATTGTCTTTCCCATCACTGATTTAAGCTAGGTGTTTTCCCTTACTGTCCACGAGGGAAAACACACGGACTTGTATTCAGTATGGTTAATGGAACACCAAGAATTACTGCTGCCTAACATGTCCAGCTACAGTACCCTGCCAAAACAACCACCCCGGTCCCTGTTATCTGCAATGCCATGGTTTATCCTAGCTTCCTGCACCATCATCGCATAATCTGTGAAAGTGCCAACCATTTGGTTTCAATACGCTGCATCATTTCCTCCTTGTCACAGTGAGTAGCAGTAGAGTAACAATGTGGTGAGCAGCATGGTTTCACAGGGTATGTGAGGATGAGCCTACACTCTCAGCTTCCTCAACTCCCTGCCCAAACAGGCTTCCAGAGCCAGATCCTGCTGCACCTCTTGGGAGGTGAGAAGCGCTGGCAGGCCTTGTCTTCCATAGTACTCAGCTCCACTGCTAGGAGACTCACACTCACTGAGCTGTATGGCTGTAGTCAACACTTTCCAGCTCTAATTTTGAGCCACCAGCAGTAGCTGAGACTCATGGCAATCCCAAGGAACGATGCTTTCACAACATGACCAGTGAATGCTGCTAGGGCATTGTTATATTGGCTTTCTGTCAAGGCATTGCTTGCTGTTGCCAGGCCATGTAAACCATGGGTTCTGCAGGCAGGGCAATGCTGTGCACTGCCAACATTACAATGCCATCAGTGGGTCTTTTTAGTGAGACACTGAGCCCTTAAGCTACTGTTGTGCACCATCAGCATCTCATGTTAACCATCTTCCAGCCCCTGTGGCTGATTAGCTCCAAGATCCAGGCATTCAAAGCTCTTCATACCCAGCTATTGATGAGCATTACCACTGCTTTCTCTCCTTCCTCTATCACCAGGTCGATCTTGTGGAAATTTTAAGAAGAAATATGACTGCCAAGAGGTTACAACAGACAACAGCAACAGCTGACAAGAACAATCTTGAGGTAAGACAATGATCCAAAATGTCCAAGCCACACAAAGATGGTTCAATGTTCACAGAATCAAGCTCTGACAAAAAAACTAATGCGAACCTAATTTAAACCTGTATGATAAGCTAAATATGATAATGTAGGACTTTGAAGAATCTAATGTGACTCACAAAAATGTCCTTAGATTCCCTACTCTCTATCCTCCAGTTTAATGAAGAATCAGTGAATGTGTTTACATGCTAATAATCCAATAACTGCAGTAAATCAGACTATTTCATGAGTTTACATGTATTTAAGTAATCAGATAATGGAAAAGCTCTGGGTTTACATGACTCGGATATTTACTTTGCAACAAGCCAACAATCTCACAAATATTTAACATAAACCTTAGTCTTATTATTATTTGATTGATTTTATTTATTTCACACATTCAAGTTTCCTCAACAATATACTACATTTCAGAGTCTTCCAAAATAAGAAATTTCATTTCAGGGTTGCTAGTTCTCACAAGATAAACAAGCAAAAAAAAAAGAAGCAAACTGGCAAAACAAAGCAAAACGGTGTCAGACAGTGGCCATTTGATTACATTAAATAAATAAATAAAATAAAAATATTTATGTATCTTTTTTACCTTTAGAAATTAAAAAATCGAATTGTTCCAAGAATATTGGAGAGCGAGACAGAATCAGAAAGCAATTATTAGAATGAATATTTTTATTATATATATTTTTAATTAATTTTTTTTTTTTTTAATGGAAAAGTTCCGCAAAAACCTGGAAAACAGCGAAAATCCGCAATATACATTTTTTTTATTGTTATATTCATATATTTTGTCGCGAAAGGTGAACCGCGAAGTGGCGAGGGAACACTGTATTCTAAATTTTTTATGTTTTTCATATCAGACGAAGGGTGCCGTTCAATCCAATAACTGATCTTAAATCCATCTATATCTCTCCATCTTAATCTGATTTGGGAAAGCTGAGTACGAGCTTTATATGTTCACTTTAATAATCAGATAACTGCAGAAATCCAACTGCGATCAGACGATTAGGTGCATGTAAATACACTGCCTTCTTTTATACTGACAAAGGGAGGCCAGACAAAGTATGAATAAGGTTGCAATAAATAATGTCATTTCAGAGAAAAGATTGGTTTCAGTAAAAGATTACAAGGTTTAATAAGGGTGGTAATATATCTCAAGCTAGCTGTAGCAGGAAGGAAATAAATGAACATACTTTTACACTAACGGTATCACGCAAAGCAATATCGCGTGCAGCACTGCACATGGTGCTTAAATGAAAATTCCAACTGGAAAGACATGCCAGAATTGACTCTGACATGGTTCTGGCAGGATTATATTATCACATCATTATTGTTGATGTATGAGTCCGAAAAGCAAATCACAATGGGGAGTCCATCACCAGCAGGGGATGTTTTTTTTTCAGGGCACTTAATTTATCGCTTCAGTTACAGTACTGTTCAGCTCATAAGGATCCTGGTTATCAGAATATGAATAAACTGTTCCTACAGTCTCTCTTGGCAGTGTGCTTGCTAGAGGCGCAGCCACACCTTGCGCATATCAACACACTAACACAAACAGTCGCCCACAGCTTTCTGTGCAGTTAAAGTGCAGTACTATCGTTTTTCCTGGAACTGCCCCCAGAGTGATATTTCACCCCTCTGTATTTTTCTTTTCTTTTGGTATAAACATGGTATAAATACTGTGGTATCAGTGCATTCTCCGAAAATGCTTCAGAGCACATTTGAGCTCTTGTCTTTAAAATGGACAGTGTTCAAATGCTTTAAAATGGACAGTGTTCAAATGCTAGAGCACTGAGGAAAAAGAAAATAGTGCTCCAAATAAGGAGCATGCTGTTTTGCTGTTGGCCATCATAATCCATCAGGCGGTGAAATCAAGACAGGCTGTCAGATCTCTAATCTACGGCCACTGCATGGTGCTCACAGGAGATTAGATAGTATGTAGGGATCCCAACCTATAAATCTTGCACCAACCCTCCCCCAAATACAGCTAGAGGCACACAGCATGACACATGCAATCATGCAGTCATCAACAACTCACAACATAAGAACATAAATGCACTACTTTTATAATAAGCAAAATGTTTAAGCTGTTGTCTCAAGTGTTTGCTTTGTGACAGAGACTGCTGTAAAACAGTAATGAGCAAGGTGACTGTTTAAATAATTTACCCCTCTCACCCTTTACAGTTTCCTATAAAGTAATTGGACTCTATATAGTATGTAGAAGATAATGAGTAGTGATTAGCAGACTGTTTTGTACGCAAAATCCCCTAAGGTTGTGCAATACTGGAAAATAATTATACAGTCGAATTCCGGTTAAGTGGATCACCTGTTAATGGGACCAGCCGCTTATTCGGAACAATTCCTAAAGTACCAAGACAAATTTTATTATATACGTGTAATGTTATTCGTTTAGTTGGACCAAAATTCCGCTTAATCGGACCAAAGAACGTGAGAGCAAATAAGAAAAAAAAAGCCACAAGTCGCCACCTAAAGGACGCAAAACGGATCAGTGATTTATGGGAGGATTTTTGGGATCTCCGGGAGAATTTATGCTTTTATCAAAGGTCAGAAAATCCGAAAAGTTGTGT
>JAVSBV010135535.1:0-16915 GCA_033117975.1 Parotocinclus spilosoma | reverse complement strand
CCCTACGATGCCACCCAAACGTTCTGCAAGTTCTACGGCTAAAATAGTGTATAAATACTTAAATAAATATAGCGTCCGTTCTTCACTGATTTTCGTTTAGCGCGGGTGGTCCTGAAACGTAACCCCAGCGTTAAACGAGGGAACTCGTGTATTTCTCCACAACATAAGCAAGTAGCACCTAGCAACAACACCAGCCCTAAAAAATAGCAAAGATAATTTTGATAATTGAAAGCAGTTTAATTACTGTATAAATATTTTGTTTCTATTTAAATTTGGAAGATAAAACTATTAATGACCAATCTGAGCCAAAGGTTTGTTACTTTAAGGATTTGGAAGCGCTGGAAAAAGTGAAACTTATTGTGAAAGTCACTATAACCAAACATCCTGGACTCTTAGTAAAGAGGAACAACACCGAGAAGCACTAAGAGTACACTGCACAATTAAAATAGGTTTCCAATAAAGGACATCCCCAAAAGGAAAACATACTGCTCACAAAAATTTGGCAATATTTACAAATGAAATGTTTCCTAATAAAATATCCTCAAATTTTTGTGAGCATTGTATTATCTTAAATGTATTGCATCCCAAAAAGCCTGAAGTAAGAACTGGGGCTGATGCAAACAATCATAAAACACTTGATACTTTGGATTGTATACTAGTCAAGTCAAGTCAATTTATTTCTATAATGCTTTTTACAATACAGAATTGTCACAAAGCAGATTTACAACAAAGAGGTTTGATGCCATACAGAATTTTGTATGAGAGTCACTGTGTCCCTAATGAGCAAGCAGAGGCGACAGTGGCAAGGAAAAACTCCCTGGGATGTGTAGGAAGAAACCTTGAGAGGAACCAGGCTCAACAGGGACAACCCATCCTCATTTGGGTGATAAGAACATTAAAAAACAGTAAGTGTCTGTGTAGTTCTGGTATGTGTGTATATAGAACGCTGATTCCTGATCATCGTGATCAGCCATCGAGCAGGTCAGGTCTCTGGATGATGCAGGTGTAGCTTGGTAAGCAGTGCTGAGAGAATACTATTATATTTGAGTTTAGTACTTGAAGTGTCAAAACATAGTGGTGGTGGCAAAAATGGCACAAGTCATATGAAATTTGTGCACCAATATTCCTCAATGTACCTCAGTACTACAACCTTACCCAAGGAAGCCTCACCTTTACATCAGCTATTTGCTTCTCTTTCTGCCAATCCCATACAGATAGGATGTGGTCATTTGCATCATCGACTGCACATAGATGGGTGCCACCTTTCTGTGTGAGGAAATATACAAAAAAAAAAAAAAAACACGTTGCCGCATGCTCTTCTAAATAACTGTTTATAAAACGTGTTTTACCCTAAATCATATACATACTTCAGTAAATGTGAATTAAACATACCGATTTGGAGAAGGCCACACAGGTAACAGCACGGTCAAATACACCAGTCCCAATCACATGCAGTGTGTTTAGACTGACAGAGTCCCAGACTCGAACGTGTGGGGCTAGCAGCTTATCAGAGAACAAAAAATAAACATGTAAGGACATCTATCTAAATGCATTTGTTCTAAGACATGACAGAACTCAGACCAGTGTAAATCCAAGACTAACTTTGCCATCTTTGGATGTTCCAGCAACTTGTCCCGTTGCTATGGTGACCATGTCAGGATGGATGGCCAAGCTACAACAAACAGTGCAGTAGACAGACAGATGGTCAGTGAATGTTTCTGCCCACTCGCTGAAGGAATGTAACCAAACGTCAATAAGCATTTCCACAGCACCCATACTAGACTTTCATGATTAGAATTGTATACAATGAAACACAATGAATTTGATTTTTTTAAAGAAAAAGAAACAGAAAAAGTTATTAATGCTAACACAAACTTTACCCATTCAGGTTGGGTCACCACAAATCCAAATTACAAACTAGTTATATAAATTTAAGTTGCTGTACACTGCTGTACAAATGTTATTCAAACAAAATTATGGAAATTATATCAGTAAAATATGGGACGGACACACACACACACACACACACACACACACACACACACACACATATATATATATATATATATATAAATAAATAAATAAAACCGGCTGTTAGCACTAACAGTGATCAAATCGAGCAGTTAGTTTCCTTTTTATATTTTTTTAACTTATATTTTATGAAAGTATATTACAAATGTATATAAATACATATACAAATATGTACAAAATAGATTTATTACTAAATGTACTTCAATGCAACCATGTAAATGGTGAAATGGTAGCTATACGCATCTCAATAATTAAGACATGACAGTCTTCTATATAAAACTATATCAAAATAAAAGAACCATTTCATTTATTTGAAGAACAAAATAGTTCCTGGATGTACATTTTTTTTATTTTATAGGAAGGTGTGTATAGATCATTACATAATGTGTATTGTTGCAGGAGTAAGACAAGTTTTATATTTGCATTTAATTAAAACTATGAAGGCTGCCAAGCACATCGAGCATCATTATTGCACAACGGTTACAGATTATCTGTGATCTCATTTGAATACAGCATTGATACAGTACGACCTTTTAAATCCATTTCTGATGTAGTGATATAGCTTATCTAGCAAATCCAGGAGACAGAAGCCCATTAAAGGATGTTATTAGTAATAAGGAAAAGTGATATTTGTTCTTTTGCATGCAAATTGGTTCCGAATCTAAGCTTCCCTTCCTCTTGCTGTGAACATAAAAACTTGATGTAAAAGTGGAGCTTAGATGATGAAAAGTTTTGAATAAGGTATCTGTATCATTATCAGTGATAGTAACAGTTCATTTGTATAGGTTTCACAAGGTGCATATTTTTGACCAGATAGGGGTTCATGGACCAAACAGTAAAAATGACTGAATAAGTAGATTCCATTTTACATAGTTACCATTTTACATCATCGTTGTGGCCCAGGTAATGTCTCTGCTGCTGTTCCTCCACGTTATACAGCACAACCACAGAAGCATTAAAGTACACAATCTCTCCTGTCGGCAGGAGGTAGAGGTTTGAGCGGCAATCTCGACCCCTGTAGCCATAACTGACAGACTGTGTTAAGCAAAAGAAGGCCCATAGTCTAGTAAAAATTCAAAGCACACATTTTATATAACGTTGTTTATGGTCAGACTCTTTTGCACACTTGTTCAGTGTGCAATCTGGTCAAAGTGGTTCAACAAACCTGGAAGTCTGAGTTTAGAATATTTCTAGAACTGACAGTAGTTTATAACATAAAATGCTATCACATTACAAACTGAAAACATGTCTTTAAATATGTTTTGTTCTTGATTACATTTTAATGTGTTTAGTTTGGAAAATACAGGTGCTCCTCTGATTGCAATTAGATTCACGGGTTACAATTTTCTTGAATGATTCTGACTTTTTTTTAATATACTGCTCACAAAAACTATATTTAATTAACTTTATGATTTTATCGGTATATGTGAATCAAATGAGTCTGATTTTGCCCCATTTTTTTTCTGTCTAAGAAATTTTTAAAGACTGCACACCAACTTGTTTTTTTCCAACTTTTCTTTTGGTGGAAACTTCTTACTGCTAAAAAAGACAGCAGGGGCTGCTGTTTCAAAATGTCCTATTAAATCTGTTGTTACAACATTTACAGTTTATATTGAGGTTTTCCTCAATGGCTTATTTTCATGCTGCCTGTATTGCAGACAGAACTCACTGTGAAGAAAATACTCTGAAAATATGACAGAGACCAAAATATTCCCCATCTCCCTCATTAGTATCCCTACTCCACATTAGTATTGTGCTATATAGGCAGCAACTACACTGCTCACAAAAACTAGGGGATATTCCAATATGGGATATTTTATTTTGAAATAACCCCTAATTTTTGTGAGCAGTATATATTGTAATACAATCACTTACAGCTTATAACGCTGTAAATCAGGGAGCACCTGTACAAAATTGCACACAGACAAAAATTGCATGCCAAATAACTTGCATTTATAGTACATTATAAAGCATATATCATTTTATTCATGATAATGCAGCACTGTCAAGGATACACCCACTGGAGTTTAAGCTTGCTTTCTGGCGGTGCCAGCTTTTGATCAAGGCTGTAACTCTCCCTTAGCTGATCTGGAACGTGCATGGTAACTGGGCGGCCACGCAGAAACATCCTGACGTACCCATCATCTATTTAATAAAGAACAAAGCTGAGTTTACAACCATTCTGTTTACAATTATTGTTTGTCATCCACATCCTCTGTCATTCATTGCTAATACAGAGCCTACTACAGCATAAGTCCCTAGTGTCTACTCATTGTTAATGTACACTTCTCTGTACCAGCACACGTGATTGTTATTTGAGTATGGGTTTGACTGTGCAGTGTCAATATATGAAAGAGGTCTGGCTAGAGGTTAGAACTTGTCTGTCAACCTCCAGGTACGCAAGATAAAACCAAACATCTAATGTTTGCAGACTTACCAGCATTGAGACTGCACTCTTTGGATTTACTAAAAAGGAGAAAAAATAAAATATATTACTTAGTTGTACATTTAATGTAATACTTATTTCATTTTTGTAAACTGCTTTATCCAGAGGGTTGTGGATGGTACGGAGCACATCAATGAAACTTTACAGGTTACACAGTGCATTTATTCCATATGTATCATGTTTTTCTACCAAAATTAAAAATAGGTATTTTGAAAAATTATAATATGTTTAAATCTATGAGAAGACATTAATCAAAGTCCAAAATGTTTACATTTACACCTGTGGTTAGACAACCAGGTTGATAAGCAAACTCTTCTCTGAATCTGGAGTGTCTGGGATGTCCATGTCAAAAGATTGATTATGTGATCAATGTACCATAATGTTTTTATAGCATTTTTGTAGAAAACCACACATCTTCCACCATGCTTAGCATTGGGAAGCAGTGAGTGGAGTTGTTTAAATAAGATCATTATTACTTTCTGAGTCACTAAACACTGTGAAGCATTAATGTGTTAAGCAACTAATTACATACAATTAGGGGAAAAGACTTCAACAACACAAACACAAAGACATTCACTGTTGCAACAAACATCCCACAGACTGTATTGTCAATAAACAAAATTAATATGAATTCCAGCTTCAACGCTGGTCTGCAGAAACAGGTCATGTTAACAGCAGTGTGGTATTCAAATACAGCATATTAGGTTTTCTTTGTAAAGCATATAAAAGAAAAAAACTTTCATTATCTGTGAAAGAACAAAGCAAGGTTGTGAGTAACTGTGGTAACAACAACCCTTTTCAAAAGCAGGCCGTTTGGCTAGGGATTCCAGAGCACGCCTTTATTTATAATTAAAAGTGGCATTACAGAAGCCAAGTCCTTCCCAAAGTATTTTTAAAGCATTTACAGCTGACTAAGACATAGGTTTTACAGTAAACCTACCAGAATATGTTGTATTATAGAATATATTGTATATATTGAATATATTGTAACATAAAATAATGTTTAGATTACGTTAGGTTTATTCCTAATGGTGCTTAATTGAATATGACAGGAATGACACAGAATACAATGATAATGTTTACCATATGTACTGAAATGAACTGAAAAGGATTCATTTAATCCCCGTTTTGAAGTTCATTAGTTAAGCAGAAGGTAATTCTCATTGCATGGGTGTGTTGGAGGAAGTCAGTTTGCTTAATGCACGAGGCTAAGGGAGAGGGAGGTCATTAAATCTGCACAGAGTGCAATATTGGCAGTCCTGTAAGATAAGTGGGATTCATGCAGTGCAAGCAAAGGGCTTTCAGGAGGTGTCTGACTGTGCAAACAAAAGAGCAATAATACAACCATATGCTAAAATGACTCACACATAATTTTTAAAAATCTTGCAATATTACTTGTAGCAATTATCCACCACCAACAGGTATTTCAGATATTCAGTGTGGCAATGCTAGGGATGTTAGGACATAATCTTCAAATTAAAAACTGACAAAAGGTTACTCTAAACAGAAACAACACACTATGCAAACATTCTGCACCAATGGCAATGATGCATGTACCGGCACACATAGCTTGTTTAATGTTAATAAAGCATCCAATATATATACATACACCGTTTGGGTCCAAAATGTAGTTGTTTAGAGAAAATATAGCTGAAAGACGTAATCTGACTCTCCTTGACGTAATCAACAAGAATAAACGGGTCCTGATTAAAGCGAAAAAAGATGGCTTCACAAACCAGTTGAGTTCTTCTTTCAGATCTATAAATTGTTGCAAATTATACAGAATGGAGTTAAAGCCTAGCAGGTGAGGTGTTATATGCCACTGTGTATTCCGCCTACTAATCTTTCTGCTTTTCATCTATGACGTTCTAAGAAATAAACCAGGTAAGAAATAAAATCTAACGTATCAACGGCCAACATCATATGAACAGTGTAACGGGAGGCCAAATGTCCTCCAAACCTGTCAAAAACCTCTCAAACAAAAGCAAAAAGTATCAAAAACTACCATTTACCTGGCTGATTTCTTCATGGTGCCTTTCTATTGAGTAAGAAGGAGATCCAACAGGACTGTGCTAATCGACGAACATGCAAGTTCCTTGTCTGTTAGAACCTGTGAGTTGCCTGTCTGTGACTCTTACCAGTCCAATGGCAGCTCACTTCCTCTCTCTGCATGACTGCCCCTTTCCATATGAACACACCCTGCACTGCTACACTGCACCACTATGGGGAACTTTGAAGCGTTTGGAATAAATAATGTAGGTGGGCACTGGCCAGGCAATTGTATGGAGTTTATACAACATGTTTTATATGCCACCCAAACACTGTGCATGTCTGTGCACGTTCACGATTGGTTTATGTTACCAAGAGACAAATCATGGACTCCCCAACCCTGACCTTAAATATGATACACAGTTGTTTTTTTATGCTCATTACAAAAAGCAATTTGTTTATCCGGATAAACAGATAAACAGATTGTAAGGGTGTTCTGTACCAATACCATGGCATGATATGTTAGTTGAACAAAGTAAAAGGCAAGGCTTTTAAAACGTGTAATAAATCTACCAGTCTGGATTTTCTTTGTCAACAACCCAAGCAGCCACTTGTGTATGTTAGTAAAATTACAGAAATATACAAAAAGAATCACTAAACCTGGCAAATTCTGGATTCAAAGCATTTATTGTCCTTCAGTGTAAAGAACTGGGGTGTTAACACTAGCATACAATCCTACTGAACAGTGACGTGGCAGGTTTTGAAAACAGTGGTTAAGAGAAAACCACAAGGCAGCCAAAGTAACAACAGACGTTCATCTCTATAACTACAGAATGACCATGGGCACAATAGTTCTTACATTACAGCTAAAATGAATTCAATAGCTTTAATTCATTCATCTTCAGGTGCTGTTTCAGCCTGTTCGAGGTTGTAATGTGATCTACTTTGAAAAGGAATACAATCTCTACAGGGTGTCAGTGTATCTCAGGGCACTACACACTCACTAATTCACTCATACATACAAAGTACTGTATTTGTGCAGCCAATCCACAGGCATGTTTTGGGAGGCATCTAGACTGTAATACTGTAGTAGCCTAACTGTTAAGTTACTGGTGCATAGACCAGAAGGACCGGGATTTAAATCACACCTCTACCAAGTTGCCACTATTGAACTGTCCTTGAGAAAGGACTATAACCCACAATAGCTTGGACTGTAAGAATTATAAATTGCTGCTACTGTTCGGTCCTTGAGCAAGACCCTTAACTCACAATTGCTTGTACTGTATCAGTTGTAAGTCGCTCTGGAGTCGGGCGTCTGCTAAATGCTTAAATGTTGGTGTAGGCAGTGACCAGAGGAGGCGATCAAGCCCTAGCAGCATAAAACTATACTCTAAAAAATATAGTAGAAATGGATTGTCAATGTAATTCTACCTAATTAAAAAGTTCTGGTCATATTTTTCACTTGAGATACGTTAAGTTTGTTGTTAGCAGCAAAAAGTGTCAATAAATAAAACTGATCATCCACATAAAAGAAATGAGACTGAGAGATTACCCATCTCTTTTACCACAGGAAGAACTGCTGGATGAGGTGGTTCTGCTGCGTGACTCTGCCATCTCCTTCCTGACTGTGGATAGACGCTCTGTGGACATACTTTTTCTGCCATGAGAGAAGAACAAATGCAGATATAATGACAGAGACACAACACGAATTAAAGGACATGTACAGGTTGAGTCAAAAGACACAGGACACACTTTTAGTTCAGAAACAAAAGGGAATGACAAATCTGAATACCCCAGCAAGTAATGGGTGAGGAGGCCTAACTTTTAGCCTGTGTCCGGAACATGTTTGCCATCTTGAAAGCCACCATATTGGTTTATTGGTGTCCTTTGACTCAGCCTGTATAATACATGGATGTTTTTATGAGGTTTCAATTGTCTGAATGCTGCTTAGTCATATTTAAACGTATTTTAAGCATATGTTTTTACCATACCAAATTAGAAATGAATTCCTGCTACTTTAAAAGTGGAAAATGCTGTATTATGCCAGAGTTTTAAAATAGCATTTGTACCTGCAACATGGGTAAAACTTATAATTATGAAGGATTAGAGGATGGCCAACACATACAATTAAATTACACCTACATACAAGCGTGCATCATTCCATGATGAATTTCACTTTAGAAATGTCCGTTACAATTTTCAGAGCCAAACCCCAATACTTTTTATATATTAGTTTTTGCAAGACTATAAAATGTATTGTTGTAAATTTCATGGGAAGTAATGTTTGAACACAACAAATAAAAGTCTCTTTACTTCCTGGCAATTTAGTGTAAAATCTACGGTGCTCTTATTGTGTGTCAGAAAACTGGAAAACTGAGTGTTTATTTAAACACAACCCGTGCAGTTGGTAATCTGTTCCATTTAAGGTATAATAAAAAAACAATATAATAAAAATCCAAAAATATCTTGCATCTAACATTTTGAGAAAAAAGGGATGGGTTAACCATTTTCCACATCCAGTATCCAGGCAATCCTTGATAGCCTGCATCAAACCATGCACATTCACAGCAGCCTTAAAAGCCATCATCGATCAGTGAAATCGTTAATGGATCATCAACAGATCACAGCAAACAAATCATGTTCTACATTGTTCACTTTCACAGTAAAGAACGCTCTTGGTACTTCCTAGAAAGACTATCAGTGTATTCTTTTAGTGATTCACCACAAAACAGCATTTTGCTGTTTCCAAAGGAAAATCAGAAAGGTCATATTTTTTACTTCATCACATATTTTTTATGTCATCAGCAAATTCTGTTATTAATGTTGGGAAAGAGGGGATTTGACTGTAAATTCTTCAAATATGTTTTATATTAAAATGCAAAGTTTCAGCCATCTGTGCAGGACGGTGCCGTGTTTGAGATAGCATTAGACATCACTGCAATGACCCTAAACCATGTACCAGCACTGCCCTCTGGGGCAGTTGTGTTTCACTGAAAATCATACAAAAAGCTCAACTCGAACTAATTTCAAGTAAAAGACACACATATAATACATAAAATAATAACAGCAACATACAAAACACAATAAGATCAATAAGGCACTGAGTTTCTCCCATAACATATCAATAGCATGCCACAGCAAATAATTTTAATTAAACCATTATGACAAATGGTGTACCTCTTGATGGACAGTAATGTTTCTTTTTTAGGAGAGGAAGGTGACGATGGGAAGCCGCCAATTCTTTTCTGCTCAATATAACCATTGGCTAAGGGCTTGGATGGAAGAGCTTGCAGAACCTGTCGAACTAAACCGGGAAAAAAGTAATAGAGGAAATGAATTTAGATAAGCAAAAGAGCAAGACTGCTGTTACACACATTTCTGTTTTGCATGTCACATTTGAATACATAAAGAAGCAGCATATAAAATATGTTAACAGGTGAGCTTATATCAGAAACACATTGTTTCTGTTATAGTTACATTTAACTAAACAAGGATGCCATCTGCTATCAGGGTCTCTGTTTGGCAGACAAAAACTTGGTCCATCTTGAAATTAATAAGCAGAGATCAACGACGTTTTAAATGAGCCTGACCTTTGGTGGGCGCCCCCTTCCTACTATTAGCCTGTGTCAGCTCTTCACAGTAGCCCAGTCTGCGCAGAGCATCAGCTAGAGCAGACTTCAGCAACTGGATTTCATCCTCCTGCAGCTGCACTCTCTGCTCTAGGTGAGACAGACGGTCATCTGTCTCCATCCCACTCCCTGCCGACAAATTATCATCTAAAAACAACAGACAAGACATTTTGATCCAAACCACATTTAATCTGTCTTAATTATTGCTTTCAAACGCCAATTTCTTGATTTTTTTTTTGTATGTTGATTATGTTACGAGTTGAAATGTATCAATAGGAAAAGGATGAAGGAAAAGGGATAAAGCAACCGACATAAAGCAACTCTAAAGTATAAAATTACACTGCTAACAAAAGTTAGGGGATATTTAAAAATAAAATATCCCATAATGAAATCTCCCCATTTTTTTGTGAGCAGGGTATATTTAAACATAATCTATAATCCAAGTGGGGAGATGAGTAATCAGGAGCAGAACAGGCAGCCAGTAACCTGAATCACAAATGGCAAAAGCAACTGTAAACAAGTGAATATGAGTCGAAGCAAAACGAGAAATATGAGTGAGTGTCCAAAGCAAGGTTTAAAACAAGTCCGCATCCAAAACGATAACAAAACAAGTTTCAAAACTAGTTAATAAGTGAGTATCAAAGTGAGCTTCAAACAATTATCAAAGCAAAGTTCAAACACAGAACAAAGGACAAAGACAAGAAAATAACTTTTCTCAAAGTACACAAACTTATCTCTGCTATATTGCTGTATGCTGTAAAATTCTGTTTACTTTCACTGTCTAAACAGCCCATCTCAAACAATGCAAAACAGGCCAATACCATTATTACAACTATATGCCATTATGTAGTAACTTCCAAAACCAGTTCTGTCTCCGTGCACCATGGCACTGGGGTTTATACCACTGTAATTGGTCTTTGTCATTGTGCATAATGATCTAAAATTGGCCATATAAAGGAGAAATAAAGAAATAAATATCTCCTTTAATGTGTGTGTGTGTGTGTGTGTGTAAGAGTAAGAGAGAGAGAGAGAGAGAGAGAGAAAGAGAGGGACTACCGTGTGCTTGCTTGCTTGATAGCTGTTCTAACCTGGTTGTGTTTAGAGACCTGTTTTGTGCTTTGTATACTCAGCTACTTGTGTTTCATAAATATAGTGTTTCACTCCATTAGTCTTTGTTTCATCTGGCTTATCTCTCATGGTCCTACAGGGGATTATAACAGTTAATTATTGAACTTTCTATAATTATGTACATTTTCATATAGTCCATAAGAAAATGTTTATCACGTAGAGTAAAAAAATCAGGCTTCAGGCACAATCATGTATTATTTGCATGCATTTTTCTTGTGAAGGGACTCTTTAATTTACATTACAGTAGTACATAAAAGACTATGTGACTATGGTGTGGCCTGGTCAACGTCCATTTCAGTCAATGTTCTTGATGGTAAAGTTAAATAGACTACGCATTAATCAAAATAATCAAAAGGTACATAGAATTTTAATAGACGTTATGAGGGTAACCTTTTCAGAAAAGGTTTCTGAATGTTTTAATTCTGTACTGCCCCATGCTAACCAAGAAAACTAGGATTATAATAAAAATATAATAACTACAAATTAGGCAGTCTGAATTACATTTAATCCTAAAACAATGGGCTTATTGTCTTAAATGCATATGAGAGACAAATCAAAATAAGGCATACAGAATGTCTACAACAGAGGGAGTGAATGACAACAATGCTGATTCATCCAGCACAGCCGGTCAAAGAGGGACTGCTTAGATTAAAAAACAAAAACACAAGAACAAAAAAAAAATTGCATTTAAATGTAACACATTTCTATTTTAAAATGATAGCAGTTTTCAGAACAAAGACAATAGCAACCTGCCACTGCTCACTTATCAGAGGACACAAGGCATGCTTCTTTGCAAGGAAAATGTGTTGAGCTGCAGCCAGTCTGTGCAAGCCTAATAAACAAATGAATAAGCCTTCTAACACATCCAGTCCACAGCTGATATGTACCCCAAGCAAGTGGTAAGCATGTCAACTTCAAGGACTGAGGTCACAAAGTGATGCCGAAGAGGGGAGGAGAGGAGGTGGGGAAGGGTCGGACAGGAGCAAATAGTGATGGCAAGCAACAACAGAAGCAAAGAGGAACAAGAGGCTCAAGCAAGCTTGCTAAAATATTTATTGAAAGGTGACTCGAATCGCCTCCTACCTGCCATTTCAGTTAGGGCTCAGTGTGTATTATCAGTCATTCAGTGGGAAAACCAGTTGGTAAAACCCTAGTTTGCCTTTTTAGGGGTTTTCTATGGGTTGTAGAGCAGCAGTAGCTTCTTTCTCTCTTCCTTCCCTTATCCTGTGTAGCTGATTCTGTGCCTGGACCATCTCTCCTTCTTGTGCCCCTCCCCTTATCCTCCTCTCCAGTCTGGCTGCAAAGATCAGTGCTGTTTGTAAAAGGATATGGGTCTTTGCTGGCAGGCCCTATGCAGCAGACTATATAGCTGCTCCTGACCAGAGTGGGGAAGCTTGGCAAAAATCCAGAATTGTCTAATGCAGTAACTAGGCACCGACAGGAAGTGCAATGAGCAGCAGCCAATATCAATATAGTGTTTTTAATTAAAGGCATCATAATAATCATATAAATAATATATATATTGCATTAATTAAGTCAACCCAAATTCCAATGACATTGGGACGTTTTGTAAAATCTAAATAAAAACAGAATACAATTATGATTTTCTGACAGATATGATTTGCAAATCCTTTTCAACCTATATTTAAATAATACACTACAGAGCCAAAATATTTAATGTTCAAACTGATGAACTTCATTGTTTTTTGCAAAATATTCACTCATTTTAAATTTGATGCCTGCAACACGTTCCAAAGAAGTAGGGACAGGGGCATGTTTATCACTGTGGTACATCAACAACAACTGTGTTGTTTCTTTTAACAACACTCAATAAGCATTTGGGAACTGAGGATACTAACTGTTGAAGCTTTGTAGATGGAATTATTTCCCTTTTTTCTTGATGTACAACTTTGGGGTCTCTGTTGTCGTATTTTGTGCTTCATCGTATTTTCGCCACACATTGTCAATGGGAGAAAGGTCTGGACTGCAGGCAGACCAGTCTAGTACTCGCACTCTTTTACTATGAAGCCACGCTGCTGTAACATGTGCAGAATGTGGCTTGGCATTGTATAGCTGAAATAAACAGGGACATCCCTGAAAAAGACGTTACTTGGATGGCAGCATAAGTTGCTCCAAAACCTGTATGTACCTTTCAGCATTAATGGTGCCCTCACAGATGTGTAAGTTACCCATGCCATGGGCACTAACACACCCCCATACCATCAGAGATGCTATCTTTAAAATTTTGCACTGATAACAATTCGGATGGTCCTTTTCTTCTTTGGTCCGGAGGACACTTCAATGATATATGGCTTTCGCTTTGCATGTTTATTTATGTTTTATTCAACATCCCAACTTTATTGGCATTGGGTTTGTATATGACTGTATTATATTATATTAAACAAGTAAACAAACAGTAACAATGATGTATAACCAATAACAACAATTATTATAGCGATTATTCTATAAATAATTGTTGTTATTGTTATTATGTTGTTATTTTATTGTTGTTTCCTAATTTTGTTGAAATAATTTTCATTTCATTTGCTTCAGTGGAAGGATGTGATTTCTTTCTATAGTTGCATAATAAGAACTATTGTATATAGTACAGTATATATACTATACTATGTGGCTTGACATTGCGTTTTTCTGTAGGCATTAGCTTTCAAACTTCCGATTAACTGGGAAGACAGACGCACAGTGTTTCCCACAGAGAAAGCAAGACCAGACGTGCGTTCTTGACTCTGAAATTGACTGGATTTAAACTCTTAATAAACTCTTATAAATACAGCATAACATATATCACCTTTCTCAAACTTATTCTCTCTTTATAAGAGACAACAGTTTGCAAGTACTAAATTATAGAAACCCTTACAGTGATATGTGATGAGTAACCTAGAAACAGTCAAGTAGTAAGCTATATAATTGAAGATAATTGGGTAATTGTTTGAAGCTGCATTGTGTGGTAAGGTAACAGAATGATAGTACACAGATTACATTAGATCTGCTTAGTTACAAATAACAGAGTGATGTTGTTCTAATAGAGCTGAGGCTCGGTGAAAGCTGGAGTGTCATAGCACTGAACGTTCTGCCAATCATTGTGTAAAAACAAACAAAGAAATAAAATTAACAAAATAACCAACATTGTGTTGTAACCACATGATTTTGCCAAAATGTGAGGGATTGATAGAGGGAGATAAAAGTTCAGCTATGTAACTCCCAGCAGAGATAAGCATGGCTTAGTACCATACTGTTTACATAATTACAAGACAGATATATGGGCAGAATATTTAGTTATTGTGTAACCTCTAGCAGACCTATAGATGTATTGCCTTCTGGAGAGTGTTTTGTATTGCATTAAGTGATGGAATAGAATAGGATTTCAGCATATTTGCAGTTTAGATATAGGCCAGTGAAATATGAAATATGAAATATGATTAATAGAGCAACGCTGGTATATAGATTGCAATGGGTTTGTGGCCATTTAATATTAATCTCTTTAAGGGGAGGGGGGAGGGGACTTGCTGCTCAGATATTAACAATACTTCTTGTTATTTCTGTGTAAATTGGTTTAAGAAATGGGTTTTGCTTCCAGTTTACAATATTATGAGAACTGACTAAAATGTACAAATGACCTAATATTACTAATTACATGCCTCAAAATCCAACTGGCTGCCTTTATCATATTAGTTTCACTTTATATCTTTGCTTTTCTGTGCATTCATCTGTCCTTCACCCCAACCATCTGCCACAATGGCCCAGCCTTAACATGGGCCATTTTTAATAGTGACCAGATGCTTTAGCCTGTATGTTCACAATTATATCAATCCCTAATTCATAACTGTTGTCCTTACTTTTATGGGGGTAAAGATGAACGTTAATGTTACTGTTCATATCTTGACCAGCATTGACACCTAGAAATGTGTTGATTTTAACTGGTGAGTAAGGCAGCACTGATTTAAAGCACGTGCTTGATTGATTATAGAAAATGTTTAATGGATTTAGTAAAACAAAAAAAACCCAATCAACCTGCTTTGCTGTACCAGCAAGAATCCCACTGTACTGTTGACAGTGCCACTGTCGCCATTAGCTTGCTCATTAGGGAATTCATAGGGAATTAATTTTGTGACACTTCTTTATATATCAATGTAAAGCTGCTTTGTGACAATGTCGATTGTAAAAAGCACCATACAAATAAAATTGAATTGACCAGTGTGAAGGATTAGCTTCTGAATTCTGGGACTGTGGTAGCCTAGCGGTTAAGGTACTGGCTCTGGACTAGAAGGTCCAGGGTTCGGGGTTCAGGGTTCATATCCCACCTCTGCCAAGCTGCCACAGTTGGGCCCTTGAGCAAGGCCCTTAACCCACAATTGCTTGGATTGTAAGCCGCTCTGGATAAGGGCGTCTGCTAAATGACATAAATGTAAATGTAACATCATTTAAATCAATAATAAAATTTAAATTAGTAATAAAATAAGTAACAAAATAGATTTTAAAATGAGTCCTCAGTGGGAGGTCCTCGGAGGCACATCGTCTCGTAATGACTGCACTCTGGTGGGACTGGGTTCTGTTAATGAAGACCAGTAGAGCGATGCTGAGGTGGAGAAACATCTAATCTGAACTAGCAACCTTTTGGATTCTCAGTTCTGGTTCCAGTTCCTGAACTAGACCTTTTTCATTGAGCTTGTACCACAGCTTATGATCCAAAAAATACATCTCAGGTTATTTGGCCTTAACGCGCTCGGGGTCCAAATCCGTCCAGTCACGAGGCTTTTGATCAAGCGTTCACGCACTGACTGGATTCTGGTGGTTGAAACCTTTATCCTTAAACAAGGTCTGCTCTTGTTGTCGTCTGAGCCCCAGGTCAGGCTCGGTGTCATCAGACACGCCGAGATGCCGAACTGTAAAGCAGCATCAGATCAGGGAACACAGAAGGCTTTTCTTTTCCTGTTGAGTGTGAGAGCGTTGAGCGCAGAAAGGACTTTTCGGTAAAACTGGTGGCACGGGCGATATATACGAGCTCCTGGAAAGAACCAACAGAGGACAAACACACGAGGATAGATTTAGTTTGGCTCTAGTGTGTCCCTGAGCAGCATACGTCCATCCACTTAAGAGCTGCTGGACCTGGGCCATCACACCCACTCAATTAATGTGGGATTAAAAAACACTCACAAATCGTCTTTATCCACCATACTTACGTTCTCACCAGTGGCAGCTGGTACTTTTGAGGGGCATACAAACTGGCAAAAAGGTATAAAATCACTGGCCAGTAGAAGTACTTAAACATAACAATGCCCTGCAAATTTCTCAGTGATCTACTGGTGATTTTTCCTCTTCAAAGCTCCTACCTCCATCATTTCGCCATCGTCCGGACAACTTCGGTTCCAGTCTTTTGACACAATAAACAGGGAAAGCAAAAAAGGCATTGCTGTACATCTCGTTTGGGCTCCTATCAAGAGACCTTGTGATTGGTGCTGAATTTTTAAATGAGCTTGATCCATTTTGAGCTCCGTTATCCTTTTTTTTTTTTTTTTCTGAGTCAGCACCTTGTGAAAAGGTATTTTGGTAAGGATAAAATTCAATTTCCTCCCGTTTGGTGGGCAGCACGGTGATTCGGTGGGTAGCACCGCTTGCCTCACAACAAGAAGGTCCCAGGTTCAATCCCAGGGTGGAGCGGCTTGGGTCCTTTCTG
>JAVSBV010135528.1:0-16918 GCA_033117975.1 Parotocinclus spilosoma | reverse complement strand
ATATTAAAATAGTACTGTGTGTGTGTGAGAGAGAGAGAGAGAGAGAGAGAGAGAGAGAGAGAGAGAAAGATTTATATATTTGTATATTCGAAAATTATATTGCTGTTTGATTGTAAATTGAAACTTTTAAAAAGTGTCATAAAGAGACGTTATTCAGTAACATTATATACATATGTAGCTGTCAAGCACCAAGCAAAATCTCTCTTCCTTAAGCTGTACATTGCAGTAGTTGATGGCCAGTGTCGAGACAAGAGAGTGTTGAAGAAAGTGTTAGATTAAAATCCTGCCTGCCTAATGTATTACAAGCTGGCAGAAATCCATCGGCCTTAGTCTTAGAGAGAATTAGGGGATATTTTAATGATTTTTAAAAACTATTCCCTAGTATTATTTTTGACTTACTGCCTACATATAGATTGGGTTTATTTTATTTTATAATAATTTGAATTATTATGGTAAATCATGTTTATTAAGGGTTTCATAAATTCATTTTTTAAATGTTCTATGTATTGCATACAAAAACAATAAATGTTGTTTATATAAAATACTACATTCTGTTCTAATACAAGGCTCTGCTGAAAGTCAAAAGCTTAAATATTACACAAGATTTTCTTATTTTCTCAATATGATGGAGTGGGGTTGGATGAATGGATGAGGTTTTGAAAATGTCAGTTATATTACTTTATAATTTCTGTAAGCTGACATAAAAATGTTAAAGATAAATAAAAAATATTTATTTTAATTAATTCTTTATAGCAGAATTTGTTAAGCTGGACATATACTTGTGGTAAAACAAGATGTACATTTGCATTGAATGCACTGCTTATAATAATCACAGATTGAATGTGGTCAAAATGTAAGCACAATGTTAAGGCAAAGGTACAGACGTAACATAAATACATGCAACATAAATAATCACTTATCTATCAAGCTTTCTAAATCATTTATACACCATATCGTGTATTTGTTATATTCACTATGTAACTGGCTCCCTTTTTCTCCTTATATAAAGCGTAGTACTTTATTATATAAGGGGTATAAAGGTGATGATTTCCTTGAGTAAAAATGTGAAGATATATATATATATATATATATATATATACAAAGCGTTATTGTGGTATGGTGAAAATGCAATTACGGTCCAGCTACAGTATATGTGCGTATTATTGTTATATTTGACTATACTGTAACATCAATTTAATTAATGTGATGTGTGTTTGTGCCTTTGATAAAAAAAAACCATCTGATAGCCAAAAATATTGGAACCAAATCTTCTGACAAGAGTTGGTGAGGGATTCATGAGCAGAGATTGAAGAGAAAGACACTGCCCGGCAGGTGGCTGGGGCAAGTGGCATGATCAGTGGAAATGGTTGGAATGGAATGGTTGCCTGGCCAAATGTGATTTGTTTAAAAATCACACACTTCAATTGCTGATAAAAATCCTGCAATACTTGCCTTGTAATTGAATCAATTTAAAATACAAATCAGTATGTTACAATTAGGCACATTCACACGTGATCATTTTACTTGATCTTTATATTGTCATTACTTTACAAAAGCTATTTTGAAAGGCAAAACAGAAAATGTTGCTGGACAAAAAATCATATTCTAGTGTTATTACATTGCCAAATTAATACTACAATCTAATTAAACCAAAATCATGAACTTATTACTACAACCATCCGAGTGACTACACGCACAGTATTTGCATTTTCATGGTTTCTACATTGTGTGTGGCCTTCACACACTGGTACTAATCTAGAGAGAACTGTCTTGGGACACATTGCTCACTCTGGCAAATACTTTCTGGGGTAACAGGGTCATCCCAGAGCTTGGGTCAGTGTGAAACATGCAGGAGAGTTATACAGCTTAGCTGAACTGTTGAACTATGAATTTGATACACCATGATCTTTGCATTACGATACCCCTAAAAAGACACTTGCCTTCACTCCTTGCCATCTTTTCCTGAGAGGCATTTTCCAAGAAAACATTGTTCAGGGCTTCTAGGGTGGCAAATGAAAGTTGAGCCAATGGTCAGCAGTGCTTAGGGCATATGTTGCTATGGAAAGATGGAAGCCAGCTGCCAGGCAGAAACTATGAATTCGGAGCAGGTGTCACTCCGCAGGATCATTTTGATCAAAATGTAAATATGCCCAGATGAGAGAGGCATTCTTGACAGCTGTGAACCAGTGAACCTAAGTTCACCCCAATAGCTGGGAAGCAGTTAAGGATGGAAGCATGGAGGTTTAGAGACTGGAGCCATATTGAGCTACAGTTAAAGCCCTCTAAATTACAAGCAACCACCAACATGCACATGATCCATTAAATAAGACAGATTCTATATTGCGTCGCCTATTGACCGGCAGTCATGAAGGACTTCAACTCACCCAGTTATGAAAGACTCATGCCTTATGAAAGACTCATGCCTTCTCCGGAGCCCACTGAGAATCCACTGAGACTGCAATTAAAATCCAAAGTGGTAGCTTTGATAACATAAGACTGCCATCTTTCAGTATTATTAATATATTAAATTGTTTTTCTCCCCTGTCTATATCCACACCAACCTTTAGAGCTTTACCAAAGATGTTCCACCTGTAATTATCCCTTTTGAAAGGACCTTCGCTTCAACACTGTGATTCTAATTTTGTGATGTAAAATTACTTATAATTGCCTTCTGGTGCCTTTCTTCCTTAGTAACAATTGTTGTCTTTTGCATGCCCAGCAAGCTTACAGGATCCTTCATTTGAAAAAATGGTCCAGGGTTGTGAGAGATATAAAGCTGTATAATGAAATCTAAAAATCAAATGAAGGTGCAATGTGGTCAAACAAATGCAGGAGCAGCGTCTTGTCTTTCACTTGTGACTTGCATGAATTTACCAGCTACGGTAAGTAATGGTTGTTTGTAATGCTTGATCCTTTTGGAAAAAATGGTAGTTAAAATGACAAGATACAGGATTGTTCAGTTGTGATATTTTCTCAAAGGAAATCAACAAGCACTAACAAATTAAAAAACAACACCACATAAATGTAAAGGTTAGCTTTCTTAATGCGTTAATTCTAGATGTCATGTCACGGTTGCATGTCACATGAAATGTTTTGGCTTAACTTTAAATTCCCATAACAGCACACACATCTTTTCTGACCAATTTTCAGGTGATTTAAAGTATTTGTTATGAAGCGACAGATTTGCAAGACAATGATCAAGTAGCCTTTCTAGCCTTAAACAGCTATTAGTGACTGGATATGTATTTCTCCTTAATTCCAAGTGGCTTTTTAACACGACTACAGATTTTCTGAACAATCTCACTGCTGTTCTTCAGTAAAAACTCAATCGTGCCCATGTTCAAAGGTAAGCTTATACTGTTGGTGCCTGTTGGTGTGTTAGTTCCGTAGTGGAGCCCCTGACAGAAGTTCTTTGTAATGTTGATGTTTAGACAAGTTCAATGGACTGTGCTGAGAGAGCAAGGTCAATGTCAGGTCAAGTGGACCGCACAACAACTCACAAACAACTCTTCAAAGTTTGAATAGTCATTAGAATTAATTAATGTAAAGTTTGAATTCAACAAAATTCATTTCATGCTCAAAAACATATTACTTGATTTTCTAATAAAGCAAAACAAAACATGCCACACTATCAGGTTCTCTCCTATATTTAAGAAACGTGTTTTAAGAATCAAACGCCATCACGTGCGATAGGTTACTGGTATATTAATAGAAATAATGTTTCTATTTAGAGGCTTGGACTCCGTTAATGTGATTTACTCTTGCACATATAGTCTTCCCTTAAGGACAAGTGCTTCTACTGAATAGATTATGATGATATTATTCTGTTAACTAATATATTAATATATACCGAAACTAGAATTTATTATAAGAATATATTGTGCTCCTCTCTCGTAACTGAGAAATGTTTTAATTTGCGGGAAATGTCTGGCTGTTTCTCAGCTGTTTTACTTCAGTCCGTTCAAGCGTCCGAATTCTTTTCTATTTCAGTCAAACGATCAAGACAATGAAATTGAAGCAAAAAAAAAAAACGGGGTTTAGTTCATTATCACCCAATTTTGTGATCATTAATGACAATACAGTTTTAAATGCAAACAGATTTGGACCACCTCAGTTTGTTAGCTATGCAATTATCCAACCGGGTTACTCAGAACAGGTTACTCGGCTTGATTTACGAATATTTTGAATCAATATTTATTTTCTTTACAAGTCCACAACCAAGTATATATAGAGCTAATTTTAAATATTAAAATAATATCGACAATTCAGGTGCGTCAACCGTTGAATGCGACCGTTTTATTTTACCAATGGCTCCTCACCAGTTAGCAATTTTAGACTATGTTGCCTCAAAACCCGTTTTCAGGTGGCTATATGTCCAAGTACATATCCAGTACAAGATATAAACATATAAAGATGATATAAAATAAGATAAATATATAGGAAAAAGCCGACACGGCTGTCGCCTTTCCTGTTTACAATGTACCGTTTAGTATAAATATAGCATACAGGTAGCATAAACAAAGGACACTGTTTTTAGTGCTTTTCGTTAATATAAATGTAGCTCGGCTTATTCTTAATTAAATGCAAATAGAAAATAAAAGAACATAGCTCGTTGTCGTTTTTAGATAATAATTTACAAAAAACTGCTTACACTCACTTGTTTTGGGTGGAGGACGCGTTTTAGCTTGGACGTTTAGCCGAGTCGATCGCTGGGATGTTCGTTTTTAACACTTAAAGTGAGAAAGTATCTGTGAATTTATGACCTGTGTTAGCTGATTTTTATTTAATTATTTTACTGAGAGGATTAGAAGGTCATTTTGGTCAACAGCCATAATTGTGGTTAGTCGGAAATAACTGACTTTTATAGCTGTAAATCTGAAGTACACTGTGAAACTTTATTTTAGAGGGTTGTAGAAAGAATCTTTAAAAAATTGTTTACATGTTTCTTATTAATGGAGTTTCGATCGAGCTGCTAAAATAACACTGTTCCTGTATATAACAATATTTTAAGTAAAGAATAATTAGTCATATTGATTAGATATTGCATATTGTAGCGTCCTTGACTCCGCCCATTGGGCGTGCCCAGCTCCAATATGCAAATTAAACGGCTCTGTTAACTGATAAGTTTCTCCCTTATGAACGTTCAATATTTGTATTACATAGATGGCAGATTGTGTATTAGACATCGTGAAGTAAACGTTACAAAATAATTTTAAGAAATTGTTTGTGCAAAGTATTGAGATATTAGGTTAGGTAGACTTTGTCTACTTTTATATAGTATTTCAAAGCTGTTAAATGTAGGTGCTCTTTATTCAAAATATGGTGTGAAATTTACCCAAACAAAATGACTGCAAATTGTTGCCTTACATTTTTTGAGAATGTTTTTATCTTCTTGTAGTTAGGCATAAAGCTAAATGCCATAGTAGGCTATAGAGTTTAGGAAGGGATGACCAAGTTGATCATCCGATTGTGTTATGTGAGCTTTCAAGATCAGATTGCATGAATGATAAAAGTTCGGATGTATACAGTGTAGGCTACTTTGATTTAACCTGAGCTTCTAGTAACACAAAGGTCACGAGAAATTGAATAACTTTCGTGATTCTATAAGGCCCGTTTGGTTTGGGGAAATATACATCACTTAAAAGCATGGTGTGGTGTAGTTTTTCAGGACCTGGGCTTGGCCCCTTAGTTCCTGTAAAAGAAACTCTGAATACTTCAGTATACCAAGACATTTTGGACAATTCCATGTTCCCAACTTTTTGGGAACCGTTTGGAGCTGGCCCCTTCCTCTTCTAACATGACTGTGCACCAGTGCACAAAGCAAGGTCCATAAAGACATCTTTGGAAGAGTCTGGTGTAGATAAACTTGAGTCCTGACCTCAACCCCATAGAACACCTTTGGGATGAATTAGAGCGGTGACTGAGAGCAAGGCCTTCTCGTCCAACATCAGTACGTGACCTCATAAAAGCACTCCTAAACCTTGTGGACAGCCTTCCCAGAAGAGCTGAAGCTGTTCTAGCTGCAAAGGGTGGACCAACGTCATATTGAACGCTATGGGTTAGGAATGGGATGTTACTTAAGCTTATATGAGAACTCAAGGTAGGTGAGCAAATACTTTTGGCAATATTCACTTTGCCAAAAGTATTTGCTCACCTACCTTGAGTTCTCACAAAAATTAAGGGATATTTCATTATGGGATTTTTGAAGTATTCCTTAATTTTGTGAGCAGTATATTTAATACCAAGGATTGGCCATCAGTTTTCAAAATTCCTATGTCTTTACAGATTATGACTAACTGGAACTAACTGGGCTCAGCTCAGGCATCCCATTTATAACTGCTTTAAATCTAGGGATATGACTGTCAGTCCACATTTTTCTGTTTTAAAACAACAACATACTCTTACCTACAAAGTTATGCTTTTGTAATTCAGCAGTAGTAATATACCATCAGACGTTTAGTGGTTTTATAATGAACTTATAATGAGAGAACGTGAATGAAAGTGACGATTCTTAGAATGTTTTATGATGTAGTGGAAAGTAGGATTTACTATACAGTATTTACAAACACAGGGCTTGATGCATTTCATGTTTTGCTTTTAAAATTGCACGGCTCCTTTACCTGGTTCTGCGAAACCAAAAGTAAAATATGGAGTTTTGATGTAACCATGTGTCTGCGAATTTGATACATTGCAGTCTAATTATCGAAATCAGGGCACATTTGAAAAATCAAAACTATCTGATCGTTAATCATTTACATTTGTCCTCTGGCATAATAACTGGCATAACGCCTAGAAGAATTTATGTTCTGCTCAGGAGAAATCCTCAAATCAAGTCTTTAGTTGCTGGCTCTATGTGGTGCAATTTGTCCTTCTGTATTGTTCTTTCAAAGCATTAAAGCTGCCTACATTTTTCACTGCCACCAACAAAGTCAAGTCGTATTTAAATATCTAAATGAATGTCATTCAGAACATGCCATCTGGATTTAGATCTGGACGACCAGGATGGACTTGTATCAGAAGATCTGCTGTAGAGGTTGTAGGGCATTGCATAGGCTCCAAGGCTTGAGGTTGCCATGTGCGGTGAATGGTACTAATTTACATGTATCATTGCCATTTAATGCAGATCTATCAAAAAAAAAAGAGTTCTTCCGGGTGTGAGAGGGATATAAAGGTAGTCAGACTGTTACTTTAAAAATTGCTCCAAAAACATTCCACATTTCTCTTTTGTCCTCCTCTTTTCCTCCTTGTTGCTCCTTGTTTGGCTATTTTTTTTCTGCAATGTTCTTCCATTGCAGGCGGTTCAATCCCAGGGTGGAGTGATCTGGGTCCTTCCTGTGTGGGTCCTTCCCATGTCTGTGTGGGTTTACTCTGGTTCATTCCACAGTCCAAAGTCATGCATGTAAGGTTAATTGGGGTCTCTAAAGTGGCACCTGGTGTATGACTGTGCACGTGTGCTCAATGATGGATTGGGCCCACGACCCTGTGTGGATTATGTGGAAGATAATGGATGGATGGATGGGCGAATGGATGGATGGATGTTCTTTCATTGCACAAACCTTGGTTGTTTCTGTTTGCTGATTAGAAAGTAATCTGCTGTAGAGACTTCTTTTCCATATTTCAACAATAATTTGAATGTAATCTATTAAAGCACAATTTATAGTGAACTTGACGGATTTTTATGCATTTATCTCAAGTCATTTTGAAAACATTTCGTTTTCCAGGCCATTGTTTATAGGCATATCCAGGCAGGGAAGTGGTACTAACATGGGGAGATTTGTAACAACACTAATTCAGTCTGTCAAACATTAGACAGAAGTCTGATCATTACATCAGTCAAAGATAAGATAGATTGTAATATTCCTTTTACAATTATATTATTGTATAGTACAACTATTAGTACTTATACCACTGTAGATCAGGTCATATGAGGTTAAATTGTAGTTTCTTGGGCACAGTGTGATATACTGTATTTTCCTCATCTTAACGCCTTAACAATGGGTGAGAGGGGTGTGAAAAAGGCAGTGAGAAAGAGGTGTGTCAGTGTTTTAAAACTTCAGACTCTGGGAAATGGCACTGCATGAGGATGATTGCGCTAGACATACCTGCAATGGGATTCATAGATCGAGAAGAGGTGGTACAGTGCAGGGAATATCTCATTCAATGTGTGAAAAATGGATTGCAAAGCTGCAGTGATTGCATTTGTGTGTTCCAAAGGCCATAGTAATAATAATAATAATAATAATAATAATAATAATAAGGTATACTTATATAGTGCCTTTACACAAACCCAAGGTTGCTTTACAAAAAGATTTCATAACCAACACTAACAATTACACATGTAAAAATGAAGAGGAATAAAAATGTAATGACAAAATATATGTTTTTAAAAAGGTTTTGAAGTCAGAAAAAGACGTAGTAGAGCACAGGGAAAGAGGAAGAGAGTTCCAGAGTAAAGGAGCAGCAACCTATGAGCAATCACCCATGGTGCTCAATCTAGACCTAGGGACGACCCAAAGTCTAGCATCGGCTGATCTGAGACTCCTGGCTGGATAATACCAACTTAAGAGGTCTGAAAGGTAGACAGGACCCAAGCCGTGAAGAGCCTTAAAGGTCAGAAGAATGACCTTATAGTGAATACGCATAGTAAACGGAAGCCAGTGAAGCGGCTCTAAAACAAGTGTGAAGAAAGCAGCATTTGCAGGTGTATCAAAACGTATGGTCATACGAGTCTACGAGTAATGAGAGAAAATTCTCATCAGAATTTGTTAGCGAAGGACAAATACATCAAGGACAATTCAGTCACAGATGACTAATTCTTTTGTAAGGAGAACATTGACATACATCTTAACCCTAACCTCAGAAACCTAAAGCAAATCTTTTGGCTACAGTTCAGTTCAAATTACAACTTTTCTTATGGGGGTTTGCAAAATGTACCACAAGATAAAATGTCAGCTTTTTCAGGTCTCCCCAACATGTCAGCTCTTATTCAAACATCAAGCGAGAGTGAGTAAAACTGAAACTCATGTTTATGCCATTTACAGTTATCGTTTGCTTTTTTAAGTAATCGTTAGTTCTCCGTCCTCTATTGTTCAAAATTTGTTTATATGCTGGATAGTAGTGGTTTAGCTGGTGAACGTGCATGGGTTTGTTGATCTTGAGTTTGTTGTTCAGCACACCAGTATCTAAAACATTGTAAACAATATTATGCTGGTCTTTGCTCTACATTTAGATCTACAATTACTTTATTACTCCAACATAAATGTTCACTCTGAGACCAACTGTGGAAAAAACATATCATTGCTGTAAGCAGGGTTTTTACCTAAACATGGTTTGCACATTGATACAAGCTGGTGAAATACTCTGTGGTAGCCTAGTGGTTAAGGTACTGGACTATGGACCAGAAGGTCTAGGGTTCAAATCCTCCCTCTGCCACAGTTGGGTCCTTGAGCAAGGTCCTTAACCCACAATTGCTTGGATTGCAAGACTGTATTAATTGTAAGTCGCTCTGGATAAGGGCGTCTGCTAAATGCTGTAAATGTAAATACAGTATAACACTCATATTGTTCTGTACTGACCAGATATCATAGAACTACATTATATGAATGTGATTGCTCTTCATTGTAACCCAAAATTAAGCTTGGTGGGTTACTGCTTCATTACAGTAGCCTATCTTTGTTCATAAAAAATATGACTTGTATGTTTGTTAGACTACCGTTTGTACTTCTTTTGTATCTGCATTTGACTTGGTGCCAAATCTGAAATCAGACGACGAGGTTCAATTGAACACACACAGAACCTACGATGTGTGAAATGATTATTCCAATTCCTAATATTTTGCGAGTGAGATCAGGTTCATGTTCAGGTAAGTCAGTCACTTGACCGAGTATCACCTAAGACACATGTTTTTCATTATTACATTTTAAAGACCATAGCTTACATTAATCCTTATGCAATCACATTTATATTGACTCAGTGCTGAGTCATCTGACTTAATGACTTAGCATGGGAAACCCCAATGTCATAAATATGGCTCACAATAACCTAAAAGATTCAAAGACCGTGGTGGCACAGAGGTTGACACTGTAAAGCTCCAAGTTCAAGCCTCGGACTTGAACCTTTGTAGAATCTGCATGGATTTTCTCTGAGTACTCAGGTTTCCTCTTCCATTCCAAAGACATGAGCTAGATCAGCTGGTGTGTCCCAGTGAGGATATGTGGCCTATGATGGATTGACGTGCTGTTTAGGGTTGGTTTAAGCCTCGCGATCTGTCTTACCAATTAGGCCATGGCGCTCTACATTTAGTGAAGTGGAAAAAGCCTTGTCTGTGATCTCGTATTCTAGTTCGGCAGTTGAATCAGAGATCTGGATTGAGTCCACTTTAACCACTACAGGAGCACAAATAGACCAAATATTAAATACAATAAAGTAAAAACATTTTTTTCATTTCATAAAAATGTAATATTATCTGTGAAATTTCCCACTAAATGTGTGTATAAGATTACAATCTATTCACTTTGTTTAAAAAAGCAGGAGCACTGTTTAGATAAGTATATATCACTCTTAAAAATGTGTTATTGGTGAAATATGAATTTGTGCAAATTTGTATTAAACAAAAGTGAGTACTTTAGGTAAAATGGTCGTCTCAAATAAAAAAACTTGAGAACCGTAGAGAGTTACAGGTGCTGAAAAGTGGTACAACCATACATGGTCTCACATCATTTAAAAAGATAAAAAAGAAAGTAAATCTCACTGGAAAAGTCTTAACAACCAAATAAAAAAGCATTTTTTATAAATAGCAAAGTTACCATTTGCTAGTTTGGAATAGTACAATATATTAAATATTAATTATCAATTATAAATCACCATGCTAAATAATCAGCAAAGATCGACATGTGCTGGGTTTTGGAGGATGATGTGTGCAGGTCAACCATGAGCAATGCTTTATTGCTGGTTTAAAGTCACATTGCCTTTCTGGTTTTGCAGGTAAAGTTGACCAACATGCCAGTGTTTAGAACCCAACATGCTGGTCTTTGTTTTGTTTTTAAGTAGTAAATGCATGTTCTTTAACGTTATCGCTTCTTCTAGAATCTTGCTTAAATAAGCAAGCATGCTGTTTTATTCAAATTCAGCGATTACAATAAAACGTTGATCCACAGTTTCCCATATGGACACAAATCTGACTGAACTGGATGATCGAATTACCAGAAACAAAAAAAAAACGTTGTTTTTCAGCCTTTCATCAGTCCTTTAATTCAAACGAATTTTCGAAGGAAAACAAAAAAGCACCAATGACTAATAATATCAGCAAGTAACACCAACCAAAACGGTTATGTTTAAAGTAACAACCCGTATAAACACGTAATCATATTTACATTTCAATATAAAATGAGAATTATCACATGTACACACGCGCGTCATACCTTAATTTTTAATAATGTAAGACCACGTAGGGAAGGGTATCGATATGACACAGGCCCTATACTGCCCAAATCCCCCAACCCCACAAAGGACCGTACACTTGGGCCCACGTGAGCTCGGGGAGAGCGTTCAGGTCGGTTGCTCGCTTTACTTCGGGGAAAATCCAGCCTGTGTGGTCTATACGTTAATCAATATATCCGTAATGTCAGTGTGATAGGAATGATCACATCATTTGAGGTCTGACTAAAGCCTCCTGATGAGATGATGGATACCACTGTCCGAAACTGTTCATGTAGCCGCCGGGATGTGCGTGCGCGCTTTTGGCAGCCATGGGCGCATCCCAGAGCGTCGGGAGCGCGGGAGAGCAGGGCGAGGGCGCATGGGCGCGCGGTGGTTGCAGATCGCCTTCAGGTCCACTTGGACCGTGCTTCATTATCTTCTTATACTTGGAGCGCTTGTTCTGAAACCATATTTTAACCTTTAAACAGAAAGGGGAAACAGTGAGTGACTTGAGAGCACGTGACCCATACCTCCCACTAAAATGATCTCCATCAACAAAACATACTGAATTCATGAGACAATGGCATCATAAAGTCATAAAGCTGTTTTGATCCACATTGCTTATTAAACCCTTGATGGAGATGCACTCAGCGACATTGCTGCACTTCATTACACACGTGCACTCTTTCTTACTGGGCTTTATTTTACGAGAGCCTCAGTGCACGTGTCTAACAGTAATCCTTCTAGTCTAAAATGGACGTGAACTAAATTACTCCCAGAAAGCCAAACGTTCTTTTATTGTTTTCCCAGCCAAGTAGTTCTTTTCATGATATTTAAAGTGGAATATGATTAGAATATAACCACCCAGTAATCAAGGTCATAAAATTGAACATTTAGCTCAGCTCTTTGTTTGGACGCATTTAAAGTATTACACCCAAGGACTGCATTATAAAACATTAAATACTATCGTGTGTGCAAAACGAATACCAGCAATGTATGAAATATTTTGCCAGATCTCACATTTTTATTTGTTTTCACAAGTATGGGTATGTCATCGATGGCTATTCCAGTCAAGCACACGCACACTGCGGTAATTTAGAGCGCCCAATTAACCGAAACTTCACTCGTCTTTTGATTGTGGGAGTCTGAATTTGGGATCGAACTGGAGATCACTGGATTCGGGAAGTGATGGAAAAACGATCTCCCCGAGGGTAAATTTTCATCTAGGTTTAGATCTGGCATTTCATGGAATCCGTATACTGTAATAATGTGAAATAATGTGTGTGTGGGTGTGTATGTGAGCCCGTGTGTTAGCAGGCGATTGTCTTGTTTGACTTCAATTTGAAAATGACACCCCGTATGGGAGGGGGGGGGGGGGTTTCTCCCACAAACTTGACCCACCTAAACATTTTCCATAACCTCAGACTGGCAGAATTTATTCAATGGTTTTCAAATCGTTTTTGGTTTGGCCACTTTAAACCTTAATTAATACACATAAAAAGGATTTGCTTTTTATTCCTAAAGACTGGTTTACCAAACAGCTTTAATGGTGAGGTGATTGATTCCAGACTAACGTTATGTGGACGGGACATAAGAGAGACAAAGCATGTGCTGTGTGTGGCTCTTGTTTATGTGCCTTCAATCATGACAATAGAAAAGGACGTTTGACTAGAAAAAAATAAAATAAATACAGGCCTTTAAAAACGTGGCAAAAATAGTCAGCATGTCTAATCTCAAAAACAAACAAAAGGCAGACTTAACACATTATTTAAAAAAATTACAAAAATCCTCTTGCCAGTATCTAAAGCTCTAAATCTCTCTTTTTTTTTTACAGTTATGTGCTCCGTGTTGGAATATTTGTGTCTTTTTGAGAATCAGAACCACAGGCATTGCACTGAAATGCACCCTATTGCATTCCTATTTATCTTTTATCTTTCTGCCCTGAAATACTTGGTAAAGCTACTTCGAGGTCCCTGGTAAGTCCTCGGATAAGATGCTCTTAAGTCTGAGGCTTAACCAATCAAGAGCAAAGTCCTTTGGATCACTGATTGAGCACTGAGGAAATAACAGCTCTTACTCAAAAGAGTTGGACCTTAATGAGGCATGCAGGAGACAATCACCAATGAGGAAAAAACACCCGATTGCTCATTTAACGTCTCGATAAAATGTTTGAAGTCAAAAAGTGGTTTCCACATGAAATCCTACATGCATCATCAGCAGGATCAGTTAGCTCATTTACTTTAGATTTTTCACTATGTTACAATATCTTACTCAAACAAATATCTTGCTTCCAACAAAACAATCAAAACAGTTTTGTTTTTGCAATTGCACTTCAAATTTGAAATCAATTTATACATCAAGGTTTTAACAGAACCCAATCGACCCATCAGGTAAGTGGAGTCCTATGATCACTACTGGGCACAGACACTTTTTAAAAATTATTGAACCAGTATTTTAAGCAAAAACATAGATTTTGAGGTAAGAAAGTTGCATTTTAATGAACCACATAGACGATGGTACCTATATTGGGTAGCGATGGAATCAATGCTCCAATATTTCACAGCAGTATGAAACACTGTACAAAGGCAACTGTGGTGTGTATGGTTGTAACATCATTTTAAAATAAATATAAGGCTTCAGTTACACTTTGTTTATAAGAATTTCCAGGATTATGTTCACCTTGCTTAATAATCAAATTTCTGTCCCACGTTTTGTCTGCAAAAATGTAGCCACATATTGTTAAACATGTTCTTATCTGGTTCACATTCCTATAACTGTACTTTAATTAGGACATAATCATGATATAGGATAAGAATCAGAATGATGTATTTACAGTTGCTGATGCAACACTCACCCTCGAGTAATTATTAGGAATCAGCAAATAGTCAGATATTATTTTTTCAAAGTATGCGTCTAATTTCTAATAGCCTAAGTAATACATTATGTGAGTAAGCAAGTACAATAAATAATATACATTTTATTTATTTATTTATTGTTATGATATTATTGACCTGGTCTGTGTTTATATTAGCTAATTAATAACTGTGCTGTTGCAGCATTTTTAAATACGCAATAAAATAAAAGTTTGCAAATTTTTCTTTATATACAGGTACATGTGAATAATGGGTTGATTTTATACTGACTAAAATAAACACGAAACACGAGCCTAGAAATAGTTCTATTGTTTCATTTTATAATTGAAATCTAATTTGCTCTTCCTAAACTTCTATCTATTTGAAAATCAAAGTATAAAACTGGAGAGTAGGTAGTTATAGTTATTATGTATTATAAATAATCTATTTGGTTACTGTGCTATTTTCTAAAATGCTAAATGCCATAAATGTTCTATGGTTGAAGAATTTAATAATTTAATTATTATTAGATACCCTTTATATAAAAATAAAGCAAAATATTTAATTAAATAGTTCAAGATTTTATATTTTATTGACTCGATGATATGAAGCTATTCCGATTCCGATTCCGATATTATTATTATTTTATAACCTTTAAAAAGCCTCTTTAATAATAGTGCCAACAATTCTGGAGCTGATTGTAAGTTTCGAACCATGGAAAGCATGTGACACTCATATCCCTCACCCCTCTGACTGTGATAAAGCACTCAAATTCTGCAATGCTGCAGGTCACATTTTCTGGCTAAATAATTTTGACTTCATTGTTTTTTGTTTAAAACAATTCTTTTTGGTTTATTAATCCATTTTTTTATTTTTAATTGACACATTTAGGCTTTCATTTTGCTTGGGTTTTAAATTGTACTGTTATCTGCTGGGACATTGTCTATTAAAATGTCTATAATATTTTCTATATTATAAAAGATATTCAAATTACCCCAAGTTAAGGAAAATTAAGAGACTCACAAAATCTGCAAAATGTGTTAAAATGAAAAAACAAACAAACTGTTAGTTTTCCTGTTAGTAATTGTTAATTATTGTAATTTGTTGCCTGATAATTAAAGTAATGATATTTGTAACAGAGAAACGTGGGCCTGTGTAATAGACACAGTTTGTACACTGTGTGTAATTAACTATTTAAACAGAGTTAAGTAATCAGGTACACAGCGTGCAAATTGTTTTAGCTGACTGAACTTACTTGATTTGGTTGAACTACTGTTGGCTATCAATTAATATTTGCATAACTGGCAGACTGAATCCTAATTATTAATGAGAGAAACGCTGACACATCAAAACATAGTCAATTATTTAACAGTCTATTGTGCTGAGTCAGGACCCACAATTCTTACACAAGTCATGAAAAGCACGAGCTGACAGAAACCATATAATAATTAATAAACAAGCACACCCCATCTTAACTAATAAATATACACTTTAGCAATGCCTCTTATTATCCTGAAACAATTACTGTTAAACTAGTCAGACTTTACATATAAGGTGCATTAAAATAATCCCCATAATCCTCAGAATTACGTAAACATAGGTATAACCCCATAACCTGACATGCCAACGAGAAAGCCACGCCTCCTCCTATAATATTATAGGAGCGATGATAAAGTGCATATGAGCTTTTTGGAATATAATACACATATACATATATTAAATATCATTTTGAATAGAATATACATAGGATATAAATATAGAATACAGATTTAAATGTAAATGTATTTTATATGTTTGGTTCAAAGCTATTTAAAAACACTTGGTTACATAAAAGGCATATTATTATTATTATTATTATTGTTGCTATTGATTAAAACATTTAAACCAATAAAACTTAAGATTAACGACATTTTAATATTATATATTAAAAAGATATTGTATCGACGGCGAGGAAGAAGATAATAAATTAACACAAGCAATGTAAAATAATGAAATAACTAAAAATAAAACAAATGTGTTGCTTTGCACAGGGTGGTATGTCTTACTTATAATCGTTATAGTTTATTTAAACACGGAGTGTCTGATTTTAGACTTGGATAATTGCTAGCATGCAAATAAAACAGCCCAGCCATAATGAAACTCGAAATCAAGTTCTCACTTCACTAATCAAAGTTTAGTATCTTTAAAACATTTAGGGAGCATTACTTAAAGGACATAACTCTTTTTTGTCGATACCTGCAGCCAACAAAGCAAATCAACTTTAGTTTTATATTATTGATATTAAAATGCATTCCTAATTCTTGCAAATGACTTAATTTCACGTAAATATTACTAATCTCGACTGTTTTATTCAAGACAACAGCAGGCTTTAAGGTTGAGCCTTTTGCACAGTACGCCCTGGCGACAATAAATAATAAAATGAATAAAATAAATAAACTGCAAATATCTTACAGTGTCTGCTGTAAAAGTATAAGTCAAAGTATAATCAAAGTATAAAGCTGAGTGATTTAGAAGCTGTTTTTTTGTTCACACAAAGCGGACTGTGTTTCTCAGACACTTGATTTAAGTCTGAGACACAATAAGCTTTCAGGCCATAAAAACCTAACATGTGACGTCAGAAATGATAAACTGTTTACGCACATAAGGCC
>JAVSBV010135517.1:0-16919 GCA_033117975.1 Parotocinclus spilosoma | reverse complement strand
CACACACACACACACACACACTCTCTCTCTCTCTCACACACACACACACACACACACACACACACACACACACACACTATACGTTGCATACTGTAGGTTGCATTTCGGGCAATCTCACCAGGAAACAACTTTACCCAAGAACACAAGTCTGTAATAACCACATTGATTTCTGAGAAGCCCCCACTATTCTCAAATTGCATGCATGTTCCAAGAAGGACAAGCTGATATTCATGGTTTAAATTATTTCATAGACACATTATATCATAGCCACTAAATAACAACAGCAATAAAAATAACAACAACAACAATAATAATACAATAACAACAACAGCAATAAAATAACAATAATAACTACAACAGCATCAACAACAATAATAATAATAATAACAATAATACTAACTATAACAACAACAACAAAAAAACCACCAACAACAGTAATAATAATAATAACAATAATAATAATAATAATATACTAATTATTTTTCCTTTTGTCAAATCTACATTTCGGAAGATAACACTAAGAACCCGCATTTAAAATGCCTATTCATTTGGTTTCATTTAATTTACGCACAATAAATAATCGTGCACTGTTAACCCACAAAAGTCCAATTAAAATAAAAATGTCTTTAGTCTTTAAATCTTTAGTTTCTTGTGTTTTTTCTTTCTTTCTTTCTTTTTGCATGTTCACTGGATAAATGGCAGCAGATGCGGCTCTTGCTTGCTGATTAGGCGCATTGGGTTTGTATACCGCTATGCTGAGGGAAAGCCCTGAGTGCAGTGTGTACACCAGGTTACTGATCACACCCCATTGACTTGCCGAAACACACAAGTTACAGTAGCTACCCGGGGTTTCACCAGAGAATGTAACGGACAGGAAACGATTATGATGGGAGTTCACCTAACTGACGAACTCATTGTTTCATTCACCTCATAGTACGTGTTGTTATCTCCAGCATGCTCTAAACCATGTCCTGAATGTAGATAGGATGCAGAGGGGAATTACAAAAACTGTGGGAGGTGCCCAAAGATTTACATAAAATTTCCAAGTGCCAGAGTGCCTAATAAAGAACTCGGTCTTTCCACTGTCCGTTTTATTTTCTCAAACATGTTTCAGACTTGTTTTCGGTTGACGGACAAAATGAGGATGAAGCTGGGGAAATTTGCAGTTTAACAGAAAATAGCTCGTATCATTAAAACAACATCCTAAAAATAGTGCTAGTTTAGTTGGCGCTTTCGATGTCGTATGAACAGTGCAAACAGGTTTTGCAGTAGCTAAAGTACAGGCAGGCATTTACTGAATCATACTAACAAAAAAAACCCCAAATAATCAAACAAACTGATTTACCTTTCAGTCTGCACATCACCGTAAATATATTTTAGCCTATTTGTTTGTTTGTTTTACTATTAGGCTGTTTATATTCCGCATGTCCTTAGAGTGGTACTTACAATACAATAAGACTGTTATCAAACCAAATCCAAACTACTCACATAAGTCTAGATAGACAACAAACCAATGTTCATATTATATCTCATATGCATTCACCAGAGACTGACAGGCATAGAAATGCCTTAATATGTGCATAAATTAATGGCAGTCAGGGAACGATTCATAAAACGGCCCATAATTAAACAGTTATTTAGATATGCAAATTAGAACCATTTTCTGACGACAGCTTAATAGTGGAACACTCAAATCTAAAGCTTCAAAAAGCAAAAGGAAAAAGAAGTGCCCATGCTAGCCAGGGTTGTTATGGAAACCACGCATTTCCACCAACACCTATTACATCTACATCTTTCTAATTTGTTGGTGCTGGTGCTAAGGCTAGCTTGGTAGGTGCAGGTATGATGCTGGGACATATCCCAGTATTTTTTTGTGAGAAATTACACTTTACTATTCATTAGTTTTACATGAACACCTGTTAATACTGGACCAAAAACATCCTTTAAAACAAACGGTAGTTCAAATAGTTGTAAATGAATCTGATTCCCTTGATGCATATTCTTTATAGATCCTATTCTTTATAAGTGTCATATTTATGTAGTTACATTAATATAGTGGCAGAGTCATAACCCAGGAATATTGAACATCACTGAGATCTTTACTTATAAAAACCTCAGGGTAATATCAGTAATATCACAAGCTATTTTACACTTACATACAAGTCAGTTGTTAAGACGTGCAAATGTACATGTGCTGCTATCTAAAAGAACTACACACAGAAAGGCACATCAGCAGCAGTGTTTGAACTCTATGCCCTTTATCTCATACGCCTGTACACAGAGACATCTCTTCAGTGTTGACATTGCAGACAAGCATATCACAGAATTTCAGCTTCGAGCAACTGCACCTTCAGTTTACTGCGGCTGCAATTTGTTTAACTGTGGTCTAAAGGACACATTGCATTTGTTTAGTCAGACTGGAACAATTGTAATGAATAACCAGGTTATATACAGGGTATTATGGGGATATAACCTATTTTTTATCCAGAAGGTACCTTATGAGCTTTATGAAACATATATCACAAAGTATGTATTGCTTATTTACTCTTTATAAGACAGGATTTTAGAGACTAAGCCTGTTTTGTATAGAGACCTGCCTGCTAGAGCAAAAGCAACAGATGCTGGAGATTTAAAGCGGATGAAATCGAAGGATTGCTAGAGGTTAAATACTAATCAGACAGACTCAAATGACGAGGTCTTTTCTTGAAATCTCTTGTCCATCGAAATATTCATGACCAGTAAACTCAAACAGAGACATCAAAGTAATAAGGGTCTACGGCTCCTGGTTAACTTTCACCCACACAATGTATAAGAGAAATGTACACTTCGGCAAGTGATAAAAACAACAGGCTGACAGCCCATAAATTAAAGCTATCAAGATCTTGTATATAAGCTGCATAATCTAATTGCACTCTATTTGATATTCGATTAGTTGAAGTTGAAATAGTAACTGTCAATGAGTTTTTGTTGATAAATGTGTTCATTAGTCATATTTGACTTCGTTTAATAGTATGAGACATGAGCGCATGGGAGACCTCAGGTGCACATATTTGAGGAATTTTGTCATATTTTGGGGTTTTCCATAATGTTAGAGGATTTCTCTCTTATTTAATTTGTTGTATGTCTAATACAGAAACCTCACTCCTCAGCATCTGAACTGTCAGCTTGGATAGCAAAGGAGGACCATTGCCAATGGCAAAGCCTTAAACACACCTTCTTCCAAAATCCTTTTTCTGAACTCTCAGCCATTCAGCACACTCTCTGCTATTGGTTGGTTTAGATGCTTACAGCAAATTAGCTTGGCCATATTTCTCATATAGCTGCACAAACAGCTTGTGGAACACCTGGGAACCAAGCCTTATTGCTGACTTTTGCACTGAAGTGGCTCTGATTAGCTGATCAATGGCTCAGTTTGCTGAGTTTTGAGTCCAGGCAGAACATCTTGGAAGGGCTTATATTACTGCCTGATGCAATACATCAATGAAGCCACCAAACGGAGACTTCAGAGTCTTTTAGTGTGTTTTATCTACCATGTGAAGTTCCTTGAAGATGTTTGTAGTAAGCTTAAATATTTATACTTCATCTAAGTTTTAATTGACTAAAGTCTTATTTTACACTTACATTTTTAGTAGATGCCCTTATCCAAGCAGTTGTGGGTTAAGGGTCTTGATCATGGGCCCAACTGTGGCAGCTTGGCAGAGGTGGGATTTGAACTCTTGAGTTCAGTACCTTAAACACTAGACTACTATAGATGCAGTTTTAAGATGCAGACTAAAAACTAAACCATTAGTTTTGTTTGTTTCATGTTAATGTGATGTGTAAAAGCAATGTGTGAAGGATTTGAGATAAGATTTTGAAAGAAAAAGCAATTGTCAGTTGAAAGATATAATAGGAAGCAGTTTGTGCTGGTTTTAATGGTTTTAAAGAAAGAACTGTGTTAATAGTGTCACGTTTGTGGGATAAAGGATATTTATGACTTACTAATACAGTTTTAAAAGCACCGCTTTGATGTTGTTCGCACAAGATAACCAGATCCTTTTACATTCATTCACTTTCAAGTATCTTATTTAAAAGACTGCACTTCCTGTCCTCTATCTTCAGACCACACACATTTCACCTTCATCACCAATAATCAGCAACCTGGAAATGAAAAATATCAGCAACCTTGCAGGGGTAGAACAGCAAGACGCTTCCCACTGCGAGCAGACGGCAGAGTATTCAGAGCACCACAGGTGGGTCTCTTTGGATTCCCTCCCGATGGTGCCCCATTTTGGGAAAGCCCCTCAGCAGCAGCCTATAACTGTCTCTAGCTGAAACCTGAAATACAGGCCTGAGCTCTGGATTTTCCCACTGCACCCGAGGGATTGGTTCCCAGAGATCTGTCAGAGCTAAACCCTCTTAAATGTCCCTAGGCTATTGTCTCCCCATTTCAGTTCAGATTCTCTGCATTCGGTATATCTTGAGGGTGTGCAGGAATGCTCAGGCACCCCAGCTTTCGCAAAAGTGTCGGCTCTAGGCAGTATTATTTTAACATACACTTACGCACACACTCGTGCAATCACCCACACATATACAGCTACATCCCACCTACACAAATACCTTTATCCAAACGCCCACATGCTCATGTGAGTACATTCACTCTGCCCCGCAAACACATGTGCACGCACAGTCAGACGCATTCGCACACATCCACACATCCACCCACTTACCCCCATTTGGAGGCACAGCTTGGCAAGCTACCAACTTCTGATCTGTCTTTTTTTCTGCTAAGGGACCAGCAATAAAACAAACAGCCGTGCTCGATGATTGCATCCCTGCTCTTTAACCGGCGTGAAGCTGGAAAGAACAAAGACACCGCACCAGGGTTCCCTTATATCCCATTCTAACATACACACTCACGGACAACAATTAGCACTTTCACAAACCACTCAAGCGTCTCCGTCACACACGCTCATTACTCCCTCGTTCTAAACTGGACTGTCTTAGATTGACAGCAAATTCTCCAAATTCTCTGTAAGCATACTAGAATTTAGTTTTCACACTGAATTGTGCCAAGACATATGAATCTGACGAATGATACCGTAAATATGAAACCTAATATAGAATATTGAAATAGAGAAAAAAGAATTTTCTATGATCCCACACTTAAACTATATGGAGTGTGCAGAGTTGCTCTTACCTGCGCACATGGCTGAACTCTTCGATATGCAGCCTGCTTTGTCTCTGCTTCTCTACCCGCTTCTACCCTCCCCTCTCTCATTCTTTCTGGTTTTTGTACAACAGCTAGTGGCATCCTGCACAATCCTGCAAAAGTACTGCTATCCTGTGTGTTTGTGTGTGTGTGTGTGTGTGTGTGTGTCTGTGTGTGTGTGCGAAAATGTGAGAGAGAGAGTCATTGAATGTAGGCTCCAACCCTATGAGTGGTTTATCCACTGGCAGTGGGTTTAACTACATAGCGTCTCTCCACCCCCAGGGCCGCATAGTATGGAGTCTTTCGGCCTACATATAGATCTCTGTGTGTCAGCTCCCCCTATATATATTCATAAACACACACACACACACACACACACACACACACAGACCCCCCCCCTTCATAAACGTACTCAACTTATGCAATAAAATGCCACCATGTGACCGCCCTACCTTCCTGCCTTATAGAACTTCTCATTAATTATGAAATGTGATTGTTCTTTCGAGGGTTAACGCATAGATTCAAGATTAAAGGCTAGAGAATAGAGGTTTGTAACTACCCAATTAGACCTCTTATAACTGTATTACATTTCAGCTCTATTATCAGTCTATTACACCTGTACTAGATCTATTATCATGATATAACACCTATATTATACTCAGTGTCATTACACTAGACTGAATTAGACCTACCATCTTTGTACTACATCTGTATTAGGTCCATTATCATTATATTACACCCTTACCGAACCTAATATCACTACATTAGACATGTATAATATACAGTGTGTAACTGTCTTAGACCTGAATTATACCTGCATTAGACCTATTATCGCTATAATAGACCTACGTTAAACTGCCCCAGTATTAGACTTGCAGTTATTGTATTATTAGCCTTATGAGACTCAGTCTCAATATATTGGACCTGTATTAGACATGTCACTGTGTTAGACATGTGCATCACCTATGCCATCTGTATTACACCTGTATTAACCTATAATAACTATATCACATCTTTAGTGAATCCACAATAACTGTATTACACAGGTATTGGACCTTTATACACTGTATTAAACCTGCGTTTTATATATATATATATAAAATAACTGTTTTACACAGGTATTGGACCTTTATGCACTGTATTAAACCTGAGTTATATATATAATAACTGTTTTACACAGGTACTGGATCTTTATTTACTGTATTACATCTGTGTTAGACCTCTTAACTGTATTACACCTGTATTAACCTATAATAACTATATTACATATGTAGTGGAGCCACAATAACTGTATTGGTTACAGTGTACTGGTTGTTGTTATTCACTATATTAAACCTGTGTTAGATCTATAATAACCGTATTGTACATATATTGGATTTTATCTACTCTATTAAACCTGTATTGGAGCCTGTATTATATGTACCTGTATTATATGTACTGAGTCAACAAACACTGTATTACACATTTATTAGACCTTTAAGACCTTTAATAAACATATTACACATGTATCAGACCTTTAATCACTGTATTAAACTGTATTAGATTTATGATAACTCTATGACCCTGCATTTTAGACATAGGACTACTCTACTACAAACTGTTCTAAAACTATAAGTGTATTACAATAGTTGCTCTTAATTAGACCTGACATTTTTGTATTAGACATAAATTAGTCAATTAGCAGAATATTAGATCTGTGTTAGATCTATCATCATTGTATGTCACCTGTATTAGACTACATAAGATACGTTTTTGACATGATACTGTATTAATCTACAGGCAATGACTTACACTTCTGTTAGACTTGATATTATTAAATTACTGTATTTCACCTGTATAAGACACTGTATAAAACTGTATTAGATACAACATCACTGTGCTAAATGTTGTTTAACCAGTTTATGATGTTTATGTGTATTGCACATTACTGTATTATAATAATCAGAGCTCTAATAATTGTATTACACCTATACTAGAGAAATTACTCAACCTTAAATATGCCATTTCCCAAAAAGTTTATTCCTTGAAATACAGTGACTAGTGTATTAGTATACTAATATATAGTATACTAGTGACTAGTATATACATACACTACTAAAGGTTAAAAGCATTACCTTACATAACAACATTTATTCCTGCAGCTCAGCTAGCCTATTAATCAATACCTGTGCTGCTGTGTTTTAATAGTGGGATTTCAATACTGAATTGTTTGAGAAGGTGGCGTTACCAAGATATAATAAAAATCTCATAATACATTTACTATTAAAAACAGTCAGTGGAAATCCATGCTTAAATACTAGATCTGTCCAAAATATTTCTTATGGAATTGAAAATAGGTCATCTTATTCATGTAACAGAATATTATCGTGTGGTAGACATAGTAATTAGCTTTCATTTGACTTTTTCACTCTGACAGTCATGCTTATGCGCTGTTGGAATAATTCCCCTCAATATGTACATGAAAACACAGCATATACATATCCTTTTGTTCATAATGCAGTCCCAGTTTCACTGTGAGAGCAGGATTGGTGCTGTCCATTGTCTGTTGTTGTCTTTTCCATTGACTTTAAAACATTATCCAGTATTTCCATTGACTCAAAAATACTATGTTGGGGAAGTGTTTTGCTGTATATCAAAGCACAGTGTCACACTGTAGTTTTGGATATGTGCTGGGGAGATTCCATTTGTTCATGTTTCTGAGAAACTGTTCAAAGATGTATTTAGCTAAACACTAACACTGGTTTAAGGACAGATTCTAAACAGTTGCCTACCAACAAATACTAACCATGCCCAACTTCACAGCAACTGCTCTAGACATATAAAAGATGTAGATTACTATAGACATTCAACGTTTTTGTTAACATATACCAAAGTAATTCTCAGTTATTCTAAAATAGAAATGTATAATATACATTAACATGTATTATAGTGCTCTATCCAGGGACAGGGTGGTTGTCAGGGTGCATTTATCAGAACATTGTGACTACAAATAACATCTCTGAAAAACTGGTGCTGCTGGACCAAGAGCTCTGGCCTTCAGCTACTCGACACAGTTGTAAGTCATTTTGTATAAAGTTATCTAAACACTATAAATGTAAATAAATACTATAAATGTATACAAGTATTTGAATGTGTATGTCTTGTTAAGTTACTGTATTACATATTTACATATCTGTAATCACTGGGTTATACCTGTATTAGGTCTATTGCCACTGTACTACCCTTATTAGATCTAATGTCAATATACAAGTTTTCAATTAACCATATCATTTTATTACATCAACACAAGAACTAATCAGTAGACCTGCATTAAAAATACCACTGTAAGATACCTACAATCACTGTATTAAACTTTCCTAGTATCACTATCAAACCTATTTACCCTAAAAAATTAATTGTAGTACAATATTACACCTTTATTAGACCTGAAATCAAGGTATTGGACATATATTTCACCAAGTATCAGAGTATAAAATTTTTATTTAGACCTATTAACACTGTATGACACCTGCATTAGCCCTAATACGACTATATGCAGTAATATGTTTTGTACATGTCACTGTATTAGTTTTACAGACATTGAATTACACTTCTATTAGACCTAATGTTATTATAGTACATTCATAGATCAAACACTGTATTACACCTGTATAAGATTCCGAATAAAACTGTTTTAGATCCAATATCCACAAAGACCAGTTTTGGAAAACTGGTACTGCTGGACTCTAGCAATACCTGTGACCTTCAGCTGCTCACCTCAATTGTAATTCACCTAGTATTCCTCATGATATGTGCTAAACACTGGAAATGTAAAGGTATTTGGATAAACGTGTCTTATTAAGTCTTAATGCTGTCCAATTAGAGCTTGGTACATTACCCAGAATATGTAAAACATCGATGTATTTGCATTTCATGGTGAGCCCATCACTTTTGTTCTTACTTCAATTATCTTGCTCTTACTTATAGTCACTTGTTGGCCACTTAGTTTTGTGTCTCTAGAGTTCTTTAGCAGCTCTGTGATCGGACTGTGTTCCACCACACTTGTAAGTCACTTTGGATAAAAGCATCTGCCAAATGAATACATGTAATGTATTAGAGGAAACAGTCTCATAGACACCACTATGCATTACCTTCACAGCTTTGCACTGGCAGTATGTGGGTGTGTGGATGATTTTGTGATTACTTAGTGGTGTTAATAATTAGGCCATTTTAAAAAGTGCGGGTAGAACTATTGACATTCAGGCAATAGGCATGCAGATAAGAGGCTAAAATGATGTGTGGGCAGTTGATGGTGGCGAAGCATTCCCTTTGTCGCTGCCCATGTAGAGATTGTGCCAGCAAACATTCAGTCATCATTTATTCAGTGATGCTTCCTCTCTGGACATTTTAAAAACTATATGTGAAACATTTCCCGTTCTTCACATACATGTAATGGATGTATTTAGTCCAGATTCCCCCCAAAAACAATACATGAATATAGCCAGGCAACGTGACAGTTCATTACATCTCATTGTCCTTTCACTTATTCACTTAATGAATATTGTTGTATTTTGGAAGGTTCCAAGCTCCACATAAATAAACCGATGGAGGTGAGGATGAAATCTTGGTCTTTGAAATCTTTGTGACACCAGAATTGACCAGTAGAGATGTACTTGTTAATAGTTTTTACGAAAAAACTACAGAATTAAAAAAAAAAAAAAAACAGATTATGAAGTTCAACATTACTAAAGTTAAACATTATGTACAATCCTTAAATCCACCCCTTTCTCTCTCACCCCTCACCCCTGCCTGCCTGCCTGCTTGTCCGTCCGTTCGTCGATCCGTCCTCTCTTTGTCTCTGACTCTGTCTGCCTGCCTCTCTGTCTGTCTGCCCCTCTGTCTGTCTCTCTCAATCTCTCTTGCAAATATTCAGACTGGTTCAAGCTGTTAGAAACAGTCACTGGTTACAACTGAGGTACGCAGGAAAGAATCTTTGAATGTATCGCATGACAAACTATTATGGGCTACAGAGGCAACAGACCAGACTGGACATCACCACGACATACAACTGATGCTACAATTTGCAAATGTCCATCAAAATGGGATGTTAGAAAAAAAACTGCCTGACATTTAGATGGTAGGGTCGGGTTTTATCTTAAAAAACATGATACCGCTGTACGTGTAATGGTGTGGAGGATACTGGCACTCTATGGGCCCTTTAATACCCATTGAGCATTGTTTAAATGCCACAGCGTGTGTGAGTATTGTTGCTTTATGAACACAGTGTATCATCCGCTGATGGCTACTTCCAGCAGGAAAACGTGCCATGTTACAAAACATAAATCATTTCTCTGTACTCAAATAGCCTCCACAGTCACCAGATTTCAATCCAATAGAGAATACACCTTTGAGACGTGATGGAAAAGGAGATTATGACTTTAAAATGGACTAAAAGCTATGAAAAAGGATTCTGTTACACTGTTAAATCTATGCTACAAAGAATAAAGCTAGTTCTGATGGCAAAAATGTGGAAGGAAAGTGAGGTCTTTGGTGAAGGTGAGTAAGGTACAGAAGATCAGAAGATGATTAAACATGATTCATGGTTTTAAATAATCAATAACCTGCTTTATATAAGTGGTCCTTTAAGGTTATGGTTCGTGGTGCGAGTTTAGTTTTTGAGTTTTTCTTATATGGTGCCCCGTAAGTTTCTATTCTGCCTGAAAATGAAAAACGGTTTAAGTATTCAGTTACTGCTCATAAAACTGTGCACTGTCAACTGTGATACCGGTTAGGTGTGGAGTCTGGAAAGAACACTAGTACACTGAGTCGAGTTATTACTCATCACATGGTGAGAAATAGAGACCCCCACCCTTTCAAACCACTAGCTGCATGTTTTCCCGACAAACCTTACCCACCTTCACCAAAGACTTCAATTATAGTCATCAGCCCTGGCTGTGACCCTCCACAATCAGGCAAGCTGTGTAAAATTCAGCTTTTTCAGATTTTGTTTTCTTTATGGAGTGATTTTAAGAAATGCCACAGCCGAAATGCCAAGATCAGCAGAATAATGAACAACAAATAACATATGTAATTATTTAAATGTTAGAAATGAGAAATAACAAACAACAATGTAGTTAATTCATGATTATAAAAACACTACACTGTAAATAACCTATGCAAAATATATCTAAATTTCACAGTCTATTAAGTTTATTGGAAACAGCTACTATTTTTGTTTCTACCGGACATTTAGGATTAAGCACAGATTGCTTAATTGCTTTAGGACAGAAAAATCCATGTAGATTTTAAATACATTATTTTTGTTTCGATGGCAAAGTATTTCATTTACAAAAACATTTTGGAAATGACAAGATGTTATTAGACTTCTATGTTCAAATCTACAATTCTCTCTTTTAAATACACATTCATAAGTTTTTTAATTACAAAGACATTTCTTTATTTTGGAAAGCACTGATGCTTTTACATTTAAAGTACCTCTAAACGGATTCATACATTAGGATAATTATGGGTGATTGTTCCCATTTTTGATTCATAAAAGAATCCATGGCTTGCATCAGTTGTCTACTAGTTGTCAGTTTATATATGTATATATTTAATATTTATATATTATATTATAATATATTATATTAATATTTCAAACCACATTTTCCATAGATCTTCACCAAAATGTGACTCGCTTGTTATAAATTGACACTACTCACTAAAATTCAGAATACCTGAATATATTTCCTGACATCTAGCTACCTTCTCCTAAATGCTTGGGTTTTTACCAATGATTATTTTTTCAAGCTCTCGTTGCATTATCAAGTCATCTTTTTATCAAGTTTCATAACTACACTACTTAGTTAACAAACCTACCCATTATGTGACTTTTATTAACAAAGCAGCAGCTCATGATCTAAAATGCATTTTTTCTTTCTCAAATTGCAGATTGATAAACCACTCCCCTTGTCCATTTGTATTTCTGTACATTTAAACTGTTGTTCTATCCTGACCAGATCCAGTGTGCTCTTCTCCCAATTCAGTAGCGTAAACTTTTGTATGAAATCCTTGGTTTTTGGAGTGTTATATAATTGATATAATGGGAAACAATAAACTGGCATTTTGTGGAAAACTCTGTGTTGATTGGCCATTTGGAACCCATAACTGAACGCTAGAATTGGATGCTAAGAATCCTTATAATCAATAAACCAAACCAATAAACAATGACCTTATTTCCATAAGAGAACTGGAGAAATAACTGCAAATTATCTGGATTTTGTAGTCACATGTAATGTATAATAAATTATAGTAACAGGTTACTCAGGGGGTAGCTTGTGACATCTTAGCAGTTTTTGAACCAAATTAATGATTAATTGGAAGTGTATCAATGATTTAAATAACAAAGAAACATATTTCTGTTGGACAACAATACGTCAACAGCTTCATCAGATTCTGGTGTAAAATACATAGATTAATTGATTCATATGAAGATTATGAAGATTTATAGATCAATTGTTTATTAACAGGCTTTTGGCTTAGTTATGTTTTATTTGGAGCTAAAATGTATTTTGATATTAAAATGTAAATAAATGAAGGTTGTTTTTTTTTAATACTCAACGATTTGTTAATATTAATTCATTGATTGTGTTTACCAGTTCGAATTTTGACTGGTGCTGGTTAATTACTTACTGCTTTATTTAAAATCTTTGTAAAACATTTATGTTGTTAATATACCCATGAGTACATAATTAAAATGTAAATGCAGACTAGTAGTATTGGATTCTAAATAGAAAGCTTGAGGTACCCAGAGGAATTGAGGCATATAAAACACAAAAGCATGAATGCAAGATTAAATTCAATAAAGTTCCTTCAGCTTTGACAAGGTTTATATTTAAGGTCAGTAAATGGTCATAAAAATGTTTGACATGTACAGAATTCTAAATGAAAGGGTACATGTATGAAGTGACAGATTAATGGTGCAGAAAATGGCTATGGGCTTCCATGTGGAATTAGAAATGTAGCCATTGTGTAACTATTATAAATTATATCAGAGCATGAAGTGTTGATCTTCTGTGAGTCAGAAGTATAGCTGGCACATACAGCTCAAACGGTCCAATAGGTCCAGATCCAGAGGTGGTGTTCCTCATGTCTAGTACATGACTAAAGTAGGAGCGCCACCTCAAAATGGTGAATCAGCATCAACATCACAAGACAAAAGAAGCCAATGTACTTATATTACTACTGTTAATTTATTCATTCATTCCTTTACATACGAAGCTCATTCAGGAAATATCGAGGAAAGAACACACCCTGAACACAAGCATTTACTCACTGAGCCTTACTCACACCTGTAGGCAATTTAGAGTAACCAATCTATGTAAACTATGACACATTGTGAGATATTAGAAGAAACCTGAACACACGAGGAACATACTAAATTAAACACGTGCTAGTTTAAGATGGTTAAGAACTTAGGACTGGAAAGTGTCACGAAGATGTCTTAAGAAAGAAGATCTTCTTACATGTGTGTCTTAACTTCTTAATCTTATGATGACCTCAGACTGTAAAAGGTGACAAAGCAAGCATCTGAATTTACCAAACAGTAAACACTTTATTTATAGGAAATATGACCTACATAGTTTCAATTCCAAAAGTAAAAGTCTTTTAGAGTAAAGGTTTCAATTTAAATACAAAATGTTTATACACAAGGAAAGTACAGTATATGGCGAAGCTGTTGCTTTAATCTGTGGTTTAGATGGTTTGGGGTTTAAAGAGACACATCATCACCTGATCATAAACTTATGTGACAATACATTTATTACCAAACAGAATATGGGAGATGGAGAAGTAAGGAAGGTACTGAACTACAGTTAAAAAATGTCCAGCATTCAAACCCCAGCACTGCAAAGCTGCCACTACAGAGCAGCATGGATTTTAAATTGTAAGATTGTATCAGTTCTAGGTTGCACCGGATGCAATTGTCAGAAGGTAAATTACAAAAAAAAGGTATCCTGCACTGTTTAACTGAAACACACATCTTCAAGTAAACATGCACTTTATAGTCTACATCTGTGATAGAACTGTTATTGTTAAACTTAACTTGACTATAATCATGTTCAACCAATGTGACCCCACACAAAACTGATATGAGGAGTTAAAAGTGATTTAAACAAGGTTTTACGAAAATCTTTGTTTGCCACCTAATAACGAATGCTATTTATTTTTCTAGCAGACTCATTCATTTTTTATTGAATTTCTACAAATGTTCAGTTTTAGGAGTGTGTAAATGTAACAGTGTTGCATGTAAGCATAGTCATGAGATCAGTAAAAAAACAAACTGGTCACCAGATTTTCAAAAAAGATGCATCATTTTTTTTACATTTATCACGTCAGTATTACAACATACATGCTTATTTCAGGAAAACTTTCTAGCGGTTTAAAGTCATAAAAATCTCACTATGACATAAATTATATTAATGAATAATAAAGTCAAATTTATGTCCTTTTAGGTAAAGATATGGTAAGTTATGTGGAGGAGGGCATGCTGGTAAGAATCTGTTCTTGTTTTGATTGTGAAGGGAATTCCCTTAGTAATTTCACTGTTTAAACAAAGAAAGTCATCAGTAAAGCATAAGTGTGCCTATTATTATTATTCCCAGCACCGTGGAAATTATTTAAATTCGAACAGAAGAAACCAAGAGGCCGTGATCTTGAAATCAAAGCTGATGCAAGTATATCTTGCGAATTGAAACGCAGTGTTGTTTCCATTCCATATGTTTTTCCCATGACAAATAATGTATGTAAAACTGTATAGTTTAGCTTATAGTTTAATGCAAGGGAGTTTAAAAAAAAATGTGTATGGAAACATTTACTACTGTCTCTAGTATGTGTTGGAAAACAAACTTGGGATCTCTGGAGCTGTGGGGCAACACCATGTCAATTCAGTGGTCTTTAACTTTGAATATACTGTTATTAAACTAGTAAACCTTTCAATTTAAAAGTTAAAAGGCCTTTAGAGTAAATATCTTCTTTTAAACACAATATATATATATACAAGGAAAGTATATGGCAAAGCTGTTGCTTTAATCTGTGATTTAGATGGTTTGGGGTTTAAAGAGACACATCATCACCTGATCATAAACTTATGTGACAATACAGACTCCCAACGAACGGACTATTTCTTCCACGATCAAATCTGTTATATTGGAAAAACTCTTGTTTTGATGTTTTGCTCACCTTTGCTGCATGGTGAGCAGATTAACCAAATAATGGAAATAACAGTAAATAAAAAATTGACATGTGTCTCACACTGTATTCACAAATTTGGGGAAATCTTATTAGGAGATATTTCATTTTGGAATATCCCTTAATTTTGTGAGCAGTATATACAGTATGTAAGCTGTAAAATGCAACATAGCCTAGATTAAAACAACAATTAAAATGACTTTAACGTTAAGCATTTGAAAGCTTAAAATGTATTTGATGATTACATTTAAAAACTTTCTATTCATTTATTAGCATGTGTCTTACGAAACTACAAGTCTTTTCTGGTGATTTAGCTTCCTGGATCTCTGGACATGTGTTCCACCAACTTCACTTTGTCACAATGACACCAGAACATGTACATCTTAAGAAAAATTACAAAATGTAATTCAATTACATTCTTCACCTTTAAATGTATTGTTATTAAAACAGTAGGGAGGCTTTGAATGGCATTATTCAGAGGAGGAGTTGTAAGCTTACTGGGAGCAAACAAATGTGTCATTACGTTGTTTTTATTATATTAATTCATTTAAATAATCGTGATACTCCTTCTGTACTTAATCTCTCTATTTAGTGCAATGGGCTTGTTGTTATGTTTGCCATTAAATATATATTGAATATATTTATAATAAGTGTTGGTTTTCCTGAAGAATTAATAATTAATTTGCTTAGATTGTTTTGATATTTTAAATGAAATATATTTTAAGCTCATTCCTCTTTTGATGCATCATTTGGTTATTTTTGTGATGCTGGAATAGCCAGGGCTGAGACCAGAAGTATGTGATGATCCTGATATCTTAATCTATAAAAGTTCTACTTCAGTCTTTAAATTAATCCAGGTGAGTTTGCAATGAGGTGAGGAATTTACTATGTATAGCATGCATTGGCTAGTTTAGATTTATGCACTTTAACACACACCTGATAGATTTAGTTAATTACTTTTAATGTTTATGTACCCAGACTGAAGGATTACCACAGGTTTGTTTGCTGTCTTCAATATATTTTGTTGTTTGCTTCAGCATATATCAGGCTACAGTTAAATGCCTAATATACTTTTTAATTAGGAAAAAAAAACAGTAAATCAAACATGTCTTTAAAAATAACAAAATATAAATGTAAAATTAAATAAATCATACAATTAAATATGCGGCTGAACCAAACTTTATCTTTGTAACTCTGCACCCTTACTGTCAATGTCAGGTGATTGGTTAGAAAGAAAATAGTTTTATACTGGTAGGTAGGATTTTATAAACATCATTGCAAAATTACAATTTATTGTCATACCGGCTTAATGCAACCCACATTCATGGGGAAAGGAACCAACCCTAGACAGGGTGCTGATCTACAGTGCATCCGGAAAGTATTCACAGCGCTCCACTTTTTCCACATTTTGTTACGTTACAGCATTATTCCAAATTGTATTAAATTAATCTCTTTCCTCAAAATTCTACACAAAATACCCCATTATGACCATGTGAAAAAA
>JAVSBV010135498.1:0-16920 GCA_033117975.1 Parotocinclus spilosoma | reverse complement strand
TGTGTGTGTGTGTGTGTGTGTGTGTGTGTGTGTGTGTGTGTGTGTGTGTGTGTGTGTGTGTGTGTGTGCTTGCATATTAAATATAAAAAAAAAGAAACCTTGAGAGGACCAAGACTCAAGAAGGGACAATAAGATATAAGACAATAGCTACTTAATAAATTATTGAATAGAATAACATAAGCATATTGGCACTATTTAGTCCAGTACACAGAGTCATTGTAGATATAAATTTATAATAAATGTGTATAAAAGAGTGAAACAGAGAGGGAGTGTAAAATTGCTCTAATCTAGACATGAAATGCTTTATAAAATTACAAATAAGGAGGATTGGTGGTTTTGGGTGAAATACTGAATGGGGGTTCATATTTTTTGTATGTCAGGTATGCATTATAGAGCAAATTAGCATGACACGAAACTGTGGGAGGCATAAAAACCGAAAATACACTGCTCAGACATTAGGAAAAATTAGAAATATTAATTATTTCAAAATGAATATCAACTATTTTTGTGAACTGTACATATAAAAAGGCTGGTGTTAAATGCATAACTGAATGAAAAAGCAGGGGACATCTTCCAACCTCAACTAAACTGAAGTTGGGATGTTGTGTAAAACATAAATAAAAACAGAATATGATGATTTGCAAATTATTTTTAAACTACAGTATATTCAATACACTACAAAAACAAGATATTTAAAGTTCAAACAGGTCAACTTTTTTTGCCAAAATTCACTCATTTTGAATGTGACATTTGGGACATGGTCGTGTCTACCACTATGTTACAATCCATAATAATTTATATTTTACTTGTGTATAGCAAAATAAAGGCATAATGTAGATAACGTATAAGCAGGCTAAAGTTAATAATATCACTTACTACATCACTTACATCTGTATTGAACACAGAGACATTGACAAAAAATCTGTAATAATAAAGTTAAACAAGTATACAAAAGTTATTTGTATTTGCCTTATAAAATCTTTTGACTTACACAAAATCAAGGAATAGTGCTAAATAGTGGTAAAATATAAGGTAAATATTTTGGAATCACATTAATTGCTGGAAAAGGCAGTACCTTATAGCCTGGGTTCAATCCCCAGGTTGGACTTGCAACACGGTGCTTTGAACCATGCAATATTATATTGGGCTGGGCTCCAGTGTTTTCCCTGTGAACTTGTTCAGGGTAACCAAGGGTATAATGGCCTGCTTATATATAACCACACATATCAGAGAAAACTGCTTACATGAAAGAAAATGCGATAATAATATTTGTACATTTACTTTGTACATTTACATTTACTAAATAATGAAATGGAAACCTGCGTGCTGGACCTGCAGATAATGTGTTTCCATGAAAAAAATACCAGCTGTATGCCAATGAACAAGCAGGCCAAATAATGTACTTGCAATGCAGGTTTTATTAAAGAATAAACTTAAAATGACAACATCAGGCCTTTAGAATTGAATCGAAAGGAAACATGAAAAAGACACAGCCGCAGATGCTGTGTTGCACCATGCACCAGTTTATTTTAAGGAACAGTTCTGACAATAAGGCATGATTTTAAAGCAAGGCATGCCTAATCTCTCTCTCTCTCTCTCTCTCTCTCTCTCTCTCACTTTCACTCTCTTTCACTCTCACACATGCACTCTTGTGGGAGCAGCCTAACTGACCCTATTGTATCACGACATTTATAGTTGTGATTGAATATTTAAATAATTAGGAGTTTTTCTATATTTCTACATAAACATGACCTAAAACTTCATGAAATTTTCACTAAATTCAGAAAAGTAGATACATAACCCAAGTAAACATGAGACAGCAGTATTTCATATGATCATTTATAAATCCCAATCAGAAAAAGTTGACAATGTAATGTTATGTAATGCAAAATACAAATTAATAAAAGAGTGTCTTACACTTAATTAAATTTTTATTTCATTGGACACAGTATGAACCCAATGGCAACAAAAACAAAAAAGTAAACAACAAAAAAGTTACAAAGAAAACATTGAGATGGTATGTCACACCCTCGGGCGGTTCCAGCGACCAAACCCGTCCCATCACACGCGCACCTTCAGTTCTAATTTCTTTTTGATAGCACACACCTGGCACTCATCACCACTGACCCTATTTATTCACGTCTCTCTCACGCTTTAGTTGTCAAGTCTCTTGGTCCCTACCATGTTTCTAAGCGCTCCTTTGTACTCGCGTTGTAAGTTTATTTTTGCTTGACCTACTGTGCCTCAACCTTCTTTTGTACATCGACTACGCAATTTGCCTCAACCCTCTTATTCTCGTTTTGCCAATCTGTGTACCGATACTGGTCTGTTTGACCTCGTTTTTTACCTGTCAATTTTGGAATAAAGTCCTGGTTGTACTACAAGCTGCGTTTTTCTTCGACATCTTAGCCCGTGCGTTACATGGTAAAGCATTTACCACCTTGTAATTATGCTACTCTCACAATATTTAAACATGTTTTGACACAGAGGATACCAAGGGATGTTTTAGATCTTATATTTTTCACATTTTTTTGCAAACAGAATGCTTAACAGAATGGGGTTGTAGATATCACATACAAAATTGTCCACACATTCTCTATTGGGCACAGTTCAGTACTCGTACCCTCTTGTGTGCAGCATGTGGTTTAGATTTGCTAATGAGTCCAGATTATCACCTCTACTCCACTATGCTTGACAGTTGGTATGGAGTGACTTACGCTTATGCCATTTAGCAGACACCCTTACCTAGAGCGACCAATATACATTCTTACAATCCAAGTTATTGAGGGTTAAGGCCCTTGATCAACAATGGCAGCTCCACAGAGGTTGGATTTGAATCCTGGTCTATGGTCCATAGAGCAGTACTTTAAATCACTACACTTCTATAGTCCCACTGCCAAATTTGTCTGGTTGAAATAGGAAATCATCTACTGATTTCTCTGGTCCAGTGCAGCACCAAAAAGAAGGCAACAATATTTAGACAGGGGGAGTCCTGCATTACCAGTGACATCACGGAGCTTTGACATCCATGGCGGTCATACCACAGAGATCTGTGACTGCTCTGAGAGGGTTATGTCTACCACCAGTGGGTGTGTGAAAGGACATGATCGCACATTTCCCTTTAAAACCAAATAGAGGACGCTGCAGATACTGTGATAAGAGCTACATCAATACCTTCTGCAGTAAGTGTGGTGTGCGTCTATGCTTTCAGATGAAAGGAACTGCTTTTTGGAGTACCACTGTACATACGTCGACTCCCATTAATACAGGTTCTGCCAGCGTGTACTGGGTCCTCACCGAAGTTTTCATTCTGTTATATATTTTTTTGCTGAATAAATTTAACTGCTGTGTGATTATTAATTATGAGATTTAGTGTTAAAGAGCTTTTTAAGCAATCCACAATGCAAATCAACCCTTAGTAGTTCAGTATATTTGTTTTGACAGCATGAGTGCAAATACATGTATTCTGCTCATATCCAGGCCTCAGGTTGCAATATTGCAACAATTCTGTAAAAACTTACTAAAACATAAAAAAAATTGGTAACCCTTCAATTTCTGGACCAGAGGCCCCTTTAACATGAGTGGAAAAAAATTGCTTTTTTTTCTATGTTTGGCTTTTACAGGGTTAAGGTCAGATATCGCTACTTTTATATTGTTTCTCCAATGGACATTGTTCCCAGAGGTCTTGGGTTTTACAAACTTTAGCAACCCGTCCAAACAAGTCATACGTTCAGTTTTTTTCTGATTGTACTGCCATGAACTTAAATATTTAACATGCTAACTGGGGTCTGTAGAGTCTGAGATGTAGCTGTTGGGTTTTGTGCCATTTCTCAAAGCATTGCATGGCCTGACCTCTGGTTGAATTCACTGGGATTTCCACTCCTGAGAAGACTGGCAATTGTCTTGAATATTTTTCACAAGTGAATAATCCTTCTTACTGTAGAATGATGTACTTCATATGGTTTGTAAATTGCCTTAAACCCTTCCAAGATTGATGGGCAGTGTCAGACCGCGCTGGAGATAGCGGAGGCAAATGCAGCTTAAGGTGGAGAGGCTTTATTTTTAAACGGCAGGCAAAAATCAGCGTCAAAAACAGTCCAAAGTCGGTAATCCGGAAAGGCACGGCAAACAATAACAGAAGGGCTAGGCTAACGGCGGCAATGGTAAACAGAACGAAGGTCGGCAACAGTGAGTAATGAAATCGAGTGAACATACGGAAACGCTTAGAGCTCAGGGAAAAAAACCAAGAGACTTAGCAAGGAAGGTGAGGGAAGGAGAGGAATATATGCGGTGCCTAATAAGAAAGGTGAATGAGCTACAGGTGTATGGAGTTAGTATGACAGTGACGGTGAACGTGCGCGTGCGTGAGCTTGAGCTCGTGAGCGCGGGTCTGGTCCGCCGAGCCGAGCCTGGGTGTGACAAATTTAGAGAAAGTAAAAGGTGTCTCAATGATCTACATATGATCAAATCTTCAAACACCCACTGTATCTCTAATCTGTGGTCTGTTGGATATTCAGATTTTTAGTACCATTAAACCTCAAATATGACCAAGTGGTATGGGATAATTGTTCCTCGGTCCAATGAAGATGTCCTTTTACAGACTGAAGAAGCTTGATCAGAAACAGTCTTTGTGGATGGGTAGTAGCCAAAAACTACTTTTGTGGAGGAAGAACAGGGTGAAAAGATTGAAATATGTAACGCTTGCACTGATATTGTAATGGAGATCAGTAGAAAAAAAGTATTCATCCAATTTAGATTTTTTTGGCTTCACTGCACAAACTGAACACAATAGATGGCATCTTGAAATGTATAAGTTTAAAAGACTGTCTGAAATGGGTATTTTCCCTCCTAGGGACTCCTGCATCATATGACATCACCGGTGGGGATGTTACTATAAGTGCAGACTTACAGGAGGACATCAGAGGTTAGGGCATCATTTTAGTCAGCCAAGCCTGGATATACCTGCCATCCACTAGCAATGTATGTCATTTGAAAGAGAGTATGTGGGTGAGGAGGGGATTTTGCTCAGGAAAAGGAGGTCAGATCCTCAGGCTCAACTTGTCAGAAAGTTTCATTCCTTCCGTTGTCTCATAACAGAAACAGACTGAGAGGTGTAAGGAGGAATTGCGGTAAAGGGGTGAGGGAGACTGGGTTACACAGCCAGTTGGGCATTTCTCTCAAATGAGCTCTTGTATTATCCTCATTTTACTGACTAGCTGCTAGACGCACACTAGGATAGAAACAGTCTGACATATACTCATCTGCCATTTTATTAGGTGCAATTATATAACTGCTCATTAATGTAAATATCCAAGCAGCCAATCAACATACATCAAAACAGTACATTTCGATATGTAGACATGGTCAAATTTACCTGCTGGAGTTTAAATCAAGCATCGGGATGGAGAAGAATGTGATTTAAGTGGTTTGTTTGTTGGTGCGAGACAGGCTGGTGTGAATATTTCGGAAACTTTTAATCTAAGTCAAGGAAGAATGACCAGGTTGGTTCGAGATGATAGAATGGCAACAGTAACTTAAATAACTACTCGCTGCCAATAAGAATGCAGAATAGCCTCTCCTATTGACGGGGTACAGCAACAGAAGTATTCACTGGATGCCATTTCTATCACCTACTAGTAGCCAAATGAGAATAAATTTGCATGGGCTCACCAAGTCTTCGTTTTTGCTGTGGCATTTAAATGGTATGATCAGAGTTTAGCATAATCAGACATGAAAGCTTAGATTCATCCATTGTATCACTGATTAAGGTTGATGCTGTAAGGTGTGGTCATTAAACCCAATTGCACATCTCTAAATCGCCACATCCTACCTTAGTATTACTGCTTACCATGCCCATTCCTTTATGAGCACAACATACCATCTTCTAATGTCTACTCCCAGGAGGATTACACACCATGTCACATCTCAATTAATCTCAAACTCATTTCTTGAACATGACCACGAGTTCACTGTACTCAAATAACCTCCACAGTTACCACATCTTAATCATATTGGGCACTTTTGAGATTTGGTGGAATAGAAGATTTACATCCTGAATGTTCAACCGACAAATCTCCAGCAACTGGGTGACACTATCATGGCAATATGAACCAAAATCTCTGAGGAATGTTTTTATCATCTTACTGAAACTGTGCCACTAAGATTTAAGGCAGCACTGAAGGCAAAAGAGGGTCCAACACAGTACTAGCAAGGTGTAACTAATAAAGTGGCTGGGGAGTATATACACAGACTGGAGCAGCTGAGGAGAGAAAAAGGCCTAGTTATTATAGCAGCACATGAGAGCAAGTTGATTGTGTAATTTGAAAGCGGTACTCATGAGGATGACATGTTGTGAGCACAAATAACCAGGCAGTTAAATTAAGCTGAGTTAATTAACCCCATGTTGCATTTGGTTACATTGAACTCCTCGGGGTTCCCCACTAGCACAATGCCGTACTGTGCCTTATTTTAATCAAGTCATACATTGTGTGTATTCTTACAGTGCAACACATGGGCAATCAAGCAAAATCTGATGACTGTATCAGTTACAGAATAAATTACTTTTTCGTATGTGTTTTCAGCGGACGATGGTTGTGGGGGTACGCTCCGAGGTCAGAGCGGAATCATCACAAGTCCAAACTACCCACAAGAGTATAACAACAACGCGGATTGCACGTGGACAGTGCTGGCTGAGCCAGGTGACACCATCGCACTGGTCTTCACAGATTTCCAGTTGGAAGAGGACTACGACGTGTTAGAGGTCAGCGGCACAGATGGATCCTCCCAGTGGTACGTTTTTTAAACTTTTATACCCCTGTTTTTGTCACATACGCAAGCTTAAAATCAGTGGATTTTTTTTAACAACCCTGGTGAATACAATGTTGTCCTGGGTTTGCGTTTATTGTTTGTTTTCATTCTGAAGATGCCAAAAACACAAACACCCTAGAAGGCTGGTAATACCTTATATAATGTGTACTTTTTACACGCAACAATATATTGTTAGTGCTGTAATCTATTGCTCTTTGTGCTGGGTAGAACCGCTGCCTTACAGCAAGAAGGTCCTGAGTTCAATCTCAGAGTGGAGCGGCCTGGGTCCTTTCTGTGTGGAGTCTGCATGTCCTCCCTGTGTCTATGTGGGTTTACTCTGGGTACTCTGGTTTTCTCCCACAGTCTAAAGAAGTGTGGTTAGTTGATTCCTCTAAATTGGCATTGACTTGTGTGTGTGTGTGTGTGTATAACTAGATCTGATGTAACCTTGTGTATAGATGTAAGCTTATGTGTATCACTGAGATGGGCACTGATTCAGATAAGCAAACCAAATAAATACACCAATAAAATATTGCTCTTTGTAATCGTCTAGCCTGATACACAGCAAACATTGAATTTGTTAGTAAGTACTTGTTCTTGTTTATTTATTTTTTTATTATTTTTTTGTTTGTGCTTCTTCAGTGCTGTCTAGCTGGATTTCGCAGACATAATCAGTCTTCATAATGCAGCATCAACACTTATGCCTAAGCCTTAGATTTAGATCTGACTAATTGGCTATATAGTTACCTCAATGATATCAGTTCTGTTGTAAAGTGTTGGTTATAGAACTAATAATAGTGTTCTAAAAGAGTGTTTCTCCCTCAAGCTCAATTAATCAGAAGCATTGCATTTGAACTGTAATCATACCTTGGTGTGCTTCATGCACCTCTTTATCTACACAAGCCAGCACACAAAGTTAAATGAGCTAGCTAGCTCAAAAGACAGTGATCTGAAAAATATGTTAGAAATTAGTTGCCATTAAAGACAGTTTGAGAGTTAACTTATTTTACCAAATAAATATATGGAGTATGAAATTTACGACAAACTTCGGAAGTCAGCTCTCCACTAGCCAAGGTACCAGCACAAAAACACAATAAGCAAACCTTAGTGGACTAATTTAGCAAAAAAGGGCCTTATAACAAGAAAAAAAAAAAACTATAATAAATGACATTTTGAAAAACGTTCCAATTTATTTATTTATTTTTTGCAAAAGAAGGGTTTAAACAACTGTTGAATACTTTGGATTAAATAACTACATAGATAAATTTCAGTTAAATTTCAGTTAGCATTTGTGAAAGATAAACATAATCACAATTACAGAAAATTTCGAGATATTGTGGGTTTTTTTGTCAATGTCACATACCCCTGCCTAAATCATACTGAATTAATAATATAGTCAGTTTGACTTTCTGGAAATATAGTTAATGGTGCACACATTGTAAATGTTGAAAAAACTATATGTAAAAATTGTAAGCAACATTTTATTGAGCTAGTACTATTTGGGTGCCAGGTGGACTGGCTAATGGATTAGATTTGCCAACCCCTGTGCTTAATGGTTATGGAGATCCTCCTTCATCCATGTTAAGAGAATTGCTGCCCATTCTGATGCATGATTATGTTCAGAATAATTCAGCCATGCAATATCAGTTAATGGCACTGTAGCTACTGATGGTATCACATTTTAATGGAATCATGATCAATCATTGACTCTGGTTACTGTCTGTGTGGCATTTGATATTTCATATGTAGGGTATGTAGGGGTATTTTATCAATAACGATAATTAGAGAAAACTTTGGCAGTGTCTATCCAGTGCGAAGTTGTTACTCTAAACGCTCTGCTCAGTGGACCACACCCTGCATGTACACACTCACCTTTGCATTCTTATTAGCGAGCATACCTGTATTCAATTACATTCATTTAATCACACACCCATGCTAAGTCTCATGAGTTGCCAAGTGTTTTTCTCCAAGGATACTGCTTTGCTTACCGGTGCCAGCTTTTATTTCTGTGTTTCTGACTCCTACTCTCGGCTTGCCCATTTTGGATTTGCTCTCTGCTCTTCTGGTCACCAACATTTGACTGTCCGATGCTGATTCCTGCTCTCTGACTTTCAATAAAGTCTGCTTGCTTACATGGTATGCTGGGTTTGTCTCCGCCATCTTTGGTGCGTGTGACAGAAGTATTCAAAAGTTGTTTGAACCCATCTCTCTCAACTGCCTGAATTGGCACCATGTCCCTCGCAATACAATCGTTGTCTGTTGCTTGTCTTGTTCTTAGGCACTTTTTTTGCAGAATGCTAATGCAAAGGTTTTCTGTTTTTTTGTGCTGGTGCTTTGACTGGTTTAAGCTTGTTGTGAATAGCTGACTCCTAAAGTTCTGCAATATGGTTAGTTTGCAGTTGGTGAAAAAAGGTAGTTGTCAAGCTGTCTATTAACAGCATTCTGACACAGTTAACAGATTACTGTCTTTTGAGCAACAGTCATCATTTTAAAACCATGCCTAGGATGAGCCACATCTAGCATTTAAATCTAACAATGCAGACTGCAGTGACTGATGGTCTATCTATTTTACGTAGAACGCCAGATTGGCATGTGGTGCTAGCATTGTGAATATACTCAGTGCACATGCCCTGGAATCTGTCCTACATGGTTACATTACTCTTAAGGAGTGTTTTTCACCTTTTGTTTTTTGCAACTTGAGTGACATACTTCAATGTCAACTTGTATTAACATAGGCTATTCTAAGCCGCCCGTTGGTGCAAGTGAATGAGCAGTGTGATGTATTAGTGCATTGGGAGTATTACCTCCAATTCCAGCATTTCTTTAATACCTCTGGACCCCCAGGATAAAGTTCTTAGTGCAGCTAATAGAGTATTGACAGAAAATTATAAGATAATGTAACAAGACACAGCAATGGGAAGAAATTAGCTCAGCCACCTCTTGGTACTGTCTAGTAATCATGCATTTTTAAAGACAATGAATATGATTTATATTGTAAGGCAGGAAGGCAGGTACATGGACGTGTACATGAGTACAAGGGATTTGAGTGATCAGTATTAGATGGCGAGGCTGAAGAGGAGATTGCAGTGCTATCTCAGTGGGTGGCTCTGTGATAAACAGATACAGCAAGAAAGTGATGGAAATTATTGAATACCAAATAGGCACTGCCAAGGAGGTGGAGTCTGGACTTTGCTGCTTTGACTCCGGGCACAATGATAAGGACTCCTGAGTGATTGAAGCTTATCTGTGCATCCTACATGCCTTTTCATTGTGATTCAGGGTCTTAGGTGCTGCTGTATTCTTATCTTGCCAGGACATAAATCTGATCACTCTGAGGGATATTTTGGAAAATGGCTCAATCTTGAAATGGTCCCTCGTCTTCTTGTTTCTCAAAGCATTTTAGCTTTCAGCAGCTGCACTCTCATTTGGATGCTAACAGCTCCTAGAGGCCGCAGTTCCACTCTCTCAAGTACTCTTTGTATTTCGCTGTGATTAGGTCTTCTCTGTGGATCCTGACATTACTGATGGGTAAATTAAAAAAGCCTGCATTTCAAAGCTGAGTGTAGTTCAGTAGCTAAACCCTATTTATGTATAACTTTAAATGATACAAGCACAAATCTATTTTCTATACAGCACTCAAGAATGCTAAAATCATTGCTCTGGTCAAGTCTGTGCTATTACATTTAGTACTGATTAGTGGTCGACTGATATGTTTTTTTTTTTATGGCCGTTGGCCGATATTTAGAAAGCAGAGTGATCAATGGGCAATATGTAATGCTAATATGTATTTTTCAACTGATAAAACATAATAAATAGGACACAAAATTGCTGTGCTTAAATTAATTGAACATGAATATTTAAGTTAAATAATCGTTTGCACTAATCACAGCATTTGTTAATATATAACGGAATCATTTTTGTTAGAATAATGCACATTAAAAGCAGCTTCTTTTTTATTTTTAATCTCTGTCCCAGTTAATAAAAGCAACTTGTAATGCCGGAAAGATTTCATCTTCAAATAAATGGTCCAACTGTCAGTTGAATGTTCTCTCAGCATCTCTTTGTTTTGGGTTACTCAAGTAACTCCAGGTTATGAGCAGCAAGTTGTAATGTAGTGTCATGTAATGTGGTGCACACTTGTGTATTATGAAGGCTTTGAATAATACAGGGCTTACTTCTCCCCACAAAATAGCATAATATATGAAGGAATCAATGTGTGTGTGTAATATGTTGGCATTGTGTGAACTGCAATGTATTCAAATTGTATTAATGATGCATTTTATGTTTGGAAGACATACCTGGAAACAAGTGTTTTAATCAGTACACTGAGGAAATCTTTTTTGAGTGTGTAGTGAGACCATGTCAAAGGGTTGTTTTATTGATACTGCATTTGCAATGTGACTCCAAAGCTGGCTTTGTCTGTAATACACAGTGTCTCAAGAGATGTCTAACACTTTGGCTTGACTGTTTTATTGATGCTACTGAATGACAGCATCAAATCTGATGACCGTATTTGCATACACCCTTGTAAGTTCAACAAACATTTTCTGCTGAGGCACTACAGTTGCTAGTGTTACTACCATTGGCAACAAGAGCGGCTCAACAAGCTTTGAATTATGTAGCCTTTTGGTATATAGGAGGAGAATTGCTCATAATGAAAACTTATTTAGAATAGCCTATTCAGATAAAGCTCTTAAAAGAGTGACTGGGCTAACTTCAGTGTCTGTCCCTGTGCTGTTGATATGGGTTTGCTAAGTGTCAGTGCCTCTGGTGTTGATATGGCCTGCAGTCTCTACTGCAGCTTAACCACTTCCGATGCTGGCCGTGAGCTCAAGATGCTCTGGTCAGAGTAACTCAACTGCCTCTGCTTTGTCAGATCATCTAAATGTCACGTCTTTCACCATGAAGTGTTGGAGAGCTGCTGCGATTTCAGCAAAGCCCTAGACAAAGCACAAAACCAGCCAGTAAACTGCACATCTTCTCGACATTTGGCTGACATGGGCGACTGCCAAATGGCCTCAACTTTTCGGTGGCAGTCTGTGGATTTTATGCTGTAGGAAGTAAGTCTATGAACAGACCTCCAGCTCCAGGCTTCCACTTCTTTCCAATGCAGCCCTTTTTATCCTTGTTTCCAGCACCCAATCTGTGACTGTGTCTGCTGCTCAGTTTCAGCTTGCTGTATGGGCTCAGCGGGTGGACTCAGCAGGTGGTAGCAAAGCAAGTGAGTGATGTGGGGCTGTACTTTATCTGCCTGCTCAACCAGAGTGCCTGGTTGGGCCAGTCAAAGTGCAGTTGTACGGCATCAGTATGCCCAAGAAGGCTTCCAAAGCCCTATTCTTGAATGAAGTGCAAGTGGGTTTTGTGGGGCTAGGAACGCTAAGTTTTATTTTTTCAGTAAATAAGTATGTGTAACCTGCACAACTATAAAACACCCTGAGAACATAAAAATAGGCATTAAAGCCCCTGGAATTAATACATATATACAAGTATGTTGGGGGTGCCTAGAATGTCACACCCATTAAGCCTCTGAACCCAGAGGTGCTATCACCTACCATGATACTATCGACGAGGTCATTTTGAAGGCCAGCCTGCAAAGGATGTTCGTGAAAAGTGGGAAGTTACTCCCCAAATTGTATCAGCTATACTGTAGTACTGAGCACTTGCCACCCTTATGCCCTTACCTTCCTTCATGTTGTGCATTTTTGCTAAAAAATTGTGTACCACCCACATATCTGTTCTTCACTTGTTCTGGAGGTCCTTTTCAAAACCAGAAAAAGACAATACTGAAGGTGGTGGCTGAGTTTTAGTTGGTACTATATATACACTGTATATTTAATACTGTATATACATTTAGTCATTTAGAAGATGCCCATTAGTGACTTACTGTCATGGGCGTGGTAGTGGGGGGAAAAGTGGACCTGACTACCCAGGGCCCGGGTAGGGAGAGGGGCCCATGAAAATACTTTTTTTTCCTCATGTTCCTCATGTACGGGCATGGATAGGGGTCCACTGACATTGAGAGTGTCCAAGGCCCAGAATTTGCTGCTACGCCCCTGCTTACTGCTGATACATTTTTACAGTCTAAGGAATTGTGAGTTGTGTCTTGCTTAAGCATCCACCTGTGCTATCAGGCAGAGGTGAGATATGAGATTCAAGTTTGGTGAGATTCAAGGCCTACATTTAGCTTAAAACAATAATCTTCCTAAAGTGCCAATCCAGCCCATATTACTTGCTTTTGGCTCCAGTTGATAAAGGTTGAGAACCAATGAACTATGTTATCAAATTGCCAGTAAAAATAAATTCAAGGTAGCTGTAGCTAATAAATTGGCAAATGGGTATAATGTTGTATTGCGTTATCAGTTTTATGGTGTTCATTTACACTTCATGACAGCAAAATAGAGTAATGGGCATCTGTTCCAGTCACACTGGTTGCACTTTCCAATGGCTCCTATCATCAAGAGGCCTAATCACTTTTTTCATTTAATTATTTATTTTCTCAATACAGCTATACCCCATTTAATAACCACATTGTGTTATGTGAAACAGGACGTTGCCTGAAATGGACATTGTGTGAATATTACCACAGTCCCACAGTCGTTTTATGCTTCTGTAATGTAAATATAAACATACATATGCCAGGTTTACTGCTTCAACCAAAGTTTTACCTTTAGAGGTTAAGCTAAATCAACATGGAGGGATACTAGAGAGAGAAACAAGCCCCAAAACCCTGACTACCAATAGTTATAAGGGACTTTAATGTAAGAACAATAAGACCAAAGTGACTTAGAATGAGCAGACTTGGCAGCCGTGACACATCTGCTTTTGAACTCCTGTCTCTGCTCGTGCATGCACAACATTGATAGGCTGTTGGGGTAACCCCATTCATTGATCACAGCAATATATAGTTTTTGCTCACACACATCCATGGGCAATTAACCTATGAATATGCACCAAACTCAAATATGAAGAAGGCATAAGGAGTGTCAGCTCCAATGATTCAAAGCCTAGTACAGCACAGGCAAGGTAACCTGGCCTGCTCCTTTCTTCAAATCGACTGAGTTGTTTAAGCAAAATGTGGGCGTTTTTTTTTTTTTTTTTTTTTTCCACTCATGCAGGCAGCATTCTGAGGTTTTCATGCGCAAAAAAATTCTAGCCATGATTAAACTGCTGTTGTTGCTTGATGTATTGGTGGTGACACAAAGAGGACAGATACAGTTTTAACATGTTTATTTAAACAGCAAGGGTGTTGTTTGTGGACTTCAGCTCAGTCTTTAAGTGAGCTTTAACTGTCCCAGCTATCTGTATTACATTTCATCTGCAAGTAGACGGCAGGTATCCTGATAAACAGAAGTCGGTAGGTGAGGCTAGGACAACATGCATCAGGTATCACACAGTATGGTTGTCTACCTTCTCTTCAGTCTTTACCGGAAAAACTGCTTTTCCAGTGAACTGGTCATGTTTGGTCTCAGATCTGCCTTAAGAGTGAAAGATGGACGAGCTAGCAACCTGGTGTCGCTACCTGTTGCGGACACAAAAAATTCTAGTCTTCAGTCACAACCATCTGCCCTACGCCACTTTAACAGCAGCAGCTCTGTGGTTTATACTGTGATGTTACTCATATTCCTGGATACCACCTTATCTGACTATGCAAAGGGTGAAAAACATGGTCTTCACCATCAAGAGAGCACAGCACACAAGTTTTTTTTCTGTACTCCTGATGATTTTACATAGGGACTGAGTCCATTCTCACATCATTTGAATCTTCCTCAGCATATAGTCAGAGCATCAACTGTTGTCTGCCAATGCATCAGGACATTTACAACAGCAGGGTTGCAAACCACCCTAGCAAAATTATAATTGACCCTATTCATCCTGGACATGACCACTTTCATCTGATAGAGGACTAAGGTCTGACAAGGCTAGCACAGCAAGACGTGCCAACGGCTTTTACCCCAGAGCTGTGGCACTAACACTTAAACTTTCAACAAAACCTCACTGACCTCACTTAGTGACCCAACTCTCATATACCATAATGCCTCTTTGCACAGCTGTACAATGTCCATATAAATCTGCCATATCAGTTAAATAATAGTAATAATAAATTAATTTAAAATATGTGCTTGCTCAGTCTCTTCTCATTAATACACATTCATATATTTAACACTCTTAGCTCCTTCACATGGGCTTATTTATAATTCACCTGCTATCTTTACTCTTATCTGTTTAATGCCCTACTTTCTCTAGAATACTTGTGTCTGTGTACTTGTCTGATATTTTTACCACTTAGACATTTCAGTTCTCAAATAGATTTCATTAATAATAAAAAAAAAATCCTTTTTTTGATAGGCACACTGACTTTCTTGTTTCAACATTTTTTGTCCATTTCTGTTTCTCCGCATACTTTGTTGGTCCCCTTTACTTTGTTCTCTAATGGTCAGAACCCCACATGACCACCACAAATCAGGAACGATTTAGGTGGTGGATCGTTCTCCGCACTACAATGACACCGATGTGGTTGGGTGCGTTAGTGTGCGTTGTGCTGGTATGAGTTAATCAGATACAGCAGTGCTGCTGGAGTTTTTTTTAAACACCTTTGAGTCAGGCACTATAATGTGAGCACATGATAATTAGAGAACAGAGTTAAGGGGTGTAACAAAGTATGTAGTCAAACTGAAAGACTACAGTCTTTAATTGAAGAACTTCAAAGTGGACAGTACTGTAAGTGTAGAATCATGGAGGTGTATCTATTACCTAATAAAGTGATCGCTTAGTGTACTATGAGTAGCTTGTTTTTGTATATATTTTGCGTTTGTACAAGAAACACAAAGGTGTTTGAGACTTATTCAAACCGTCAGAGAGACATTTTGGCTGGATGAGAGCATGCCGGGGTGGAAAAGCTACTTTTTTGGGTCACTCACTTTCTCAGAGTTAGTAAAGACAGTCATGGGTAGGAGCTCTGACTACTGATCTGCTGAAAAACAACAATTGCACAGCAAACAGCACTATTTTAAAATACATGTAGTTGGACTGGGTGAAATAGAAATAGGTATTTATCTGAACCTATATCTATATACAAATCTATGAACTATATATTCCTCTTTGTGGAAACGTAGTTACATATAACAACACGAGCATGGAGTCCGCTGCTAAAATAGGCTTTACTCTTCTGAGAAGGCATTCTATTAGATATTTGACTGTGAGGTTAGGCACTGCTGTTTGAAAGCTCACTGTTGGCATTTCAATGACAAGGGTGCCTGATAGAGATAAGCTCAAGCCTCTGTGCAAGCCAGCAAGCTAAGTTATATAGAGTCGCCAAATGTGTTTTTTAGGAACTTTGTTTTGGGAAGGCATACAGAAGAATAATAAACTGACTTTTTGAAGAAGTGGGCCTCTATGGAGGTGTCACATTTGACATTCAGTGGGGTTCTAGTACAGGCCGGTCCTAGCTTGTATGCCTGGTATTATGAACTATTTAGCAAGTAGTATGACTGCGATAAGAAATGTCAGTTAGTTATTTTAAAAGTGAACACAGTACACCAGCAATTACAAATGTAAGCCATAATGATTGGCTAAATTAATGACTATTTAAGTAATAATAATTTTCCACCACTAAATTATTTTTTACTTTGTAACAAATAGGACATTTGGATGCCAGCATTTAGCATATGCTTCCAGAAGGCACACCTTTGTATATGTGCTCCTTAAACAGACTGTCTTTTATACTCAAATGCACATATTTAACTTATAAGACAGCACATAAATTTAATAAAAAACTAATATTATGCAATTTTTTACAACAACATATATTTTACTGTGGTGGTACAGTGGCGCTTACTGCACTCGCCTCATAGCTCCAGATCCCTGGTTTGATCCAAAGAGTGGACTCCATTGCCTGTGTGGATTTTTCTCCCTGTGTCCACTTGGGTTTACTCTAGGTGTCCTCCCACAGTCCAAAGACATGCATGCTCTAAAAACAGTGCATCTGGAAATTATTCACAGCGCTTCACTTTTTCCACATTTTGTTACGTTACAGCCGTATTCCAAATTGTATTAAATTAATCTCTTTACTCAAAATTCTACACAAAATACCCCATTATGACCATGTGAAAAAAG
>JAVSBV010135488.1:0-16921 GCA_033117975.1 Parotocinclus spilosoma | reverse complement strand
TGGGAGGGCCCCTTGGCCCCACCACGGGACCCTGGACTATGGGCTCGATGCCCCCACCGGTCTCGTGCGTGGACTATCACTTATCGTTTGAATGCCTGCTTTATGTGTTTTATGTTCATGAATAAATGTTCTTTGGTTTTCCCCGTTATTGTTGTCTGTCTGTGGATTCTGCATCTGGGCTCTGAAAACCCCCGATAGGGATCTAGGGATTTAGCGAGACGAGGAATGGTCTTGCGAGGTCTCCGGGATGCCCTATCGTAACAGTATCCTAATAAGATTTAGCTGTATGCATTTACATCTCCAGTTGCTATATCCAGCATAACATGCAAATCAATGGACTATCCACTTCTTGTGTTGTTTGAAGTTTTTATTTGCAATAAAAATTGGCTAGATCATATAACAATCCTACCTAATATCTTTACAGCTCTTTGCTATCTAAAACGAAGATCTACAGGAGTTGCTGTTTTGAAGAAGTAACTGTCAAAATGTTTAATAAATTGGAACTGCTGCCTAAAAAGAGGTGGAGCGGCCTGGGTGCTTTCTGTGTGAAGTCTGCATGTCCTCTCTGTGTCTGCATGGGCTTACTCCGAGTGCTCCGGTTTCCTCCCACAGTCCAAAGACATGCATGTTCAGTTAATCAGTTATTCTAAATTGGCATTGACTTGAGTGTGCATGACTAGTCTTGAGATAACCTTGTGTATAAATCTAACCTTGTGTGTGTTGCTGAAATGGCCACTGATGCCGACGTTAAATAAACCAAGCAAATATGGCATCATTGTGTAGTAATATTTATAGGGAAACCAAAACTGGATGCTCAAAAGCTAAAACATTATTTGGATTATAATACACCACCTTCCAAAAAAATCTCACTTACATGTTGATAATATTTTTGATTCTGGTCTAAGTTACCAGATCTGTTGGCACTGCATCAATATTCCTCTGTAATCATGTTATTGTCTAATGCAAAAAAAAATCCATCTCTTGCTTTTTAAAAATACATTTTCTTGGTCTCCAAAGACAGTCAAACATGTGGCTCCATTGCCATAGAGTTTGAGATGTTGCTTGGTGACTTGGTGTTATTTTTATGTTCAGGGTGCTGTAGTAGTCCCTAATGCCATAGCTGCTAAAAAGTCCCTGGACATCATGGATGGCATATGGTACATTGTAAAGTGTTGGGCAGGTTTCGTGCATCTTGAAGAGACGAATGCATTTACACGTGTTTAATGTATGTTTTTAGTCTCAAAACACTTGTTTAGGTTAGTGCTCAGAAATGTGACTCTGGTGCTTTTAAACAGGTATTTTTGTGTGTCAGAGTATGAATAGAATTCAGTAGTAATAGTATTCAGAGTAGGGTTGCTGCTGAATGTGTATGTTATAGGCATTGTCAGATTCCCACCTTAAAATTTAAATATCCTAAGTTGGGCCATTGTAAAATGGGGAGTACATATGTTGTATTTTTTACAGTTTCAATTCATAGTCTTTGCATTGGAGCTGGTACTTATTGATGTTTACATATCTTAGTGTCGCTCGAAATCCTTTTAAAAAGAAAAGCACAATAACTGATAAGTGATTTTTTGGAACCAGTGGTTTTTATATCTCTGTCACTCCAAACTGGCCCCAAAGGTCAATTGTTTAAAAGTAAATGGGGGAATTGTTAAAGCGAGACAAGATGCTACGTGAAAATCGGATTCTGTTTCCTGTCGCATCCTGTCTCTCGTTAAAATCTCTCTGTTCTTGAGCTGACTTTTCTAAAGTAACTTCAGGAGCTTGCTGAAAGAGCTTAAAAGAACATGAGCTTGCATATCAGAAACCTTGTGGTAAAAGAATGTTGTTGTTAAAACTTCCCAGTGATGAAGATCTCTCTGCAGCACGTAGATGTATACAGGTGTGCAAAACTTGGCTGTATTGCAAATACTCATAGTGCAAGTCACAACATGTGAGAGCTCTTGCTCAACAGGTCCTGGGTCCATGCTACTTGCAAGAAACAGAAACTTGACATTGCACACTAGAAAACAAGAGAAGAGTGCATACATGAATTGTTTGTTTCAGAATTTTTGGAAGTGATCTCCCTGCTTAAACACATTATTTTATTCCTTTCCATGGCATCAGCTTTTACCTATACAGACAAGACTCCAAGCCTGCTGTTTATGTCTCGGTTTACAGAAAGCAAGTCAGATAGTAGTAATGTCTTTGTCATGTTTCGACATGTCCAGTTCTCAACATATTGGCAAAAATAACTGCTCCACTGTAGTATGTGAAATCCCCACTAGAGTGGTTATAGGGATGGTTTAGTTTAATCTGACCTCAATGTTTTTTAAACCCTATTTAAAAGATCTTATTGTTCAAGCCTTGCAATGACATGTGTTTGCCTGTTTAACTACATCATAGACCGTCTTGTGGGGTCATAAGCCAATGTCTAGGATACAAATACCTGGGACTTGGAATTTTCCTCAGCTTTTAAAGGGGCAAAGACTTAAATGCCATTGCCTGGGTGACCTTATTTTGCTGTCTAAGAAAAAGAAAGCTTGGTGTTTGTGTGGGGCTCAGATATCTGCTTATTTATTAATGACAATTTGCCCAAGGCAGTTTCATAAAGGTAAAAGATTCTTTACTATATGAGGCAGTAAAAGACACTGAGTCAATAATCTAACAGTAGCTACCACCATTTCTGTGCTGTCTTACGATGAAGGTACTGGCAAGGAACTTTTGAATGTTTGTCATTTGTGTGTCTGCTATCTATGTATTTAACTTCACCTTTGTACTGCATTTTGCCCTGGTTTGTTACCCCTGGTGTGTGTGTGTCTGTGTGTATACGCTTCCCAGTTTAAGTTACTGCCTAGCAAGTAGTTCCTGCTGTAATTAAGTGCATGTGTGTAAATAAAGAAATACAGGGTGAAGTTCATGTAGAAGAACAGGGTGTTGGTACAGACGAAATGAAATTCAGCATGCATTCTACATCCACTTTTAGAACAGGTATCAAGATCAGATATCAGATGGTTTAATTGTGTATGGGCACTGTATATGTGGACAATTTGGCAGGTTAGTGTCATGAAATTACAACTTGGAAGTTGTTTTCCACAACTGGAACGTTCATTACAATACTCTGCCTTAGCTGAGCCATAACAGAGACTGTCAAAACCTAGACTCTTTATTAAAAAACACAAAGACGGAATGACAGAGCATTTGTTTTGGTAGTCTATGACCTGCTACAGACAACATAAAATAGCCATACAAAATTAAATGGCCTCATAAATAATGTCCATTACTGTGGAAAGTCTTAGACCATCATTAGATTTGACATTACATTGTTTTTGCAATGGTAGGATGACCATGTATAGTTATTTCTCTGTCGCGTTATAAAAATACGACCAGAAAATACAGGCAATTTGTATGAAGTATTAAAAATAAACTGAACTGAAGAAACAGCTTCTATGGGATACTATAGTGCTTTTGTACTTGAGCAATAGCAGTATCTGGCAGTTTCATCAGGATCCCTAGTTAACCCTTCTACAGTCTGAAGAAACTTGATCATGAATGTTTTTTTTAGAAGGGGAACAGGGTGAAAAGGCTAAGATATGTGAAAGCTCACAGAGATTGAAATGATGTTTGGTGTCAGAGTATTACAAAGCGACAAATTAGATTTTTTTTAGTATAGGCAGTGTGATACATACGGTCAACCATTGCTAAACCATTGGTAACATAACATAATGGTGTCCCATAACTTTTGCACAGTACTGTACCAACATATTAAAAATGCAGCAGGCTATATTAGCCAAATAATTGCATATAAAGATGAAGCCTATATGCCTGCTTTCTTATACGAAATAATTACTAATAAAGCTATAGTAGATGATTAGAGGATAGAAGATTAGATTTTTACCACATCATTTTAAATACAGATGCAGCATATTTAACAAACAATTTGAATACAGCAGTAGAAGCTGATTGGCCCACTCTTTTAACCTAATATACTGAGGCACATCTTTGACACAAGATTATTATTAATAAGGGAAAGAAAAGAAGAACATATTCTTACAGTTTTTCAAGCCATGTAAACTGTCTGCTGTGACAAGGCAGTGCTTTACTGAAACAGTTATGTGTTAGATGTGTAGGTCATCTTGTTAGTGGTGGGTGATACAGCCATAATATTCTGTCACAGTAAATGTAATTTTCTGCTCTCTAATGGTCAAGATCAGCACAGATCAGGTACATTGAGTGGTAGATCATTCTCCGTATGGCACTACATCAGACAGCAGTGCTGCTGGAGTTTTTAAACACCTTAGCGTCTCAGGTTGACTGAAAATACATCTGCAAGGTGGAAGGTACTGGATTATTGACCAAAAGGTTGATGGTGTCTGCCAAAGTGCTACTCTTGGGTCCTTAACCCAGAAAACTTCAACAGGCTCGCTCTGAATAAGGACGTCTGTTTAGTGATAAAATGTAAATGTACAAAATCCTCTTATTCCGAGAAGTTATTTTTTTTATTCACAGTGTTTCTTTTCCTGAGTTACGTGTTGAAAACAACACAGAGCCTGACATTACTACAGACAATGTTAAAAGAACAACAAATATGGTGGGTACCCACTGTATAATCATAGCAATTCTTAAAGTATTTTTAATCAGAGGTGAGAAAGTTTGTTTTTCGACTCACCATGGTTGAAGCAGAAAGCATTTGGACTATTTATGCAGTTTTCTGGCGTCATAATGATGGGTAGAGTATCAGCACAACACTTAATTACACAAAAGCACAGCTTTTCAGCAGAGGGGGAAGTACTCTGCACCAATGATGTTTACACATTGAGTTCTAGCCTGTAACAGACACGAAACTGCTACGCAAGAGAGGACGCATGTTTACATCTCCAAAGTTGTGTTTCTGCAGGCCCATAGTGATTTCAAAACTAAGCTATTGCACTTCATAAACAATGAAAGTTGCTGTGTTTATTAAACTTTGGTCAAATGCTATAGAATACATAATATACAGTGGTGCTTTACATTTTGTGAACCTCATCAAACTACTAACAGGAGAAAATACACATAGTCATTTATTTATAGAAGAGAACGATCCACAATATAACATATCTGTGGGTCAGGATGTAACCTTTGCTATGAGTTTTGATCCCATTGTGCACTAATTACTGTAACTAAATGCTTCCATCAGCTATTAATCAGTTCTGCACACTGGCGTCAACAAATTTTAGCCAGTCCCTCTCCACCGAACAGTTTTAACTCTGGAATGTTAGTGTGATTCCTCACATGAACTCCTTGCTACATTTGCTTCCACAACATTTCTGTTGGATAAAGGTCAGAACTTTGAAGGAATGGCTTGTGTGCTTAGGAGTGTTGTCTTACCTTATGACCCACATTCTCTTGAGAGTCGGTCCTGACATTTTCTTGCTGTACTGACAGTTTCCCGGTGTACTTGACAATTCAGTGTTCACTTACATGTATGTGCGTGGTCTATTGTGGTGACCCCTAATGTGAGCAGTTAAATTGAATTTCACCATTTGTGCACAAATCTATCTGACTGTGCATTGATGGGATCCAAACTCTTTAGAGTTGGTTTTATAAGCAATTTTGTTTTTTTACTCTTATGAACCTCATCGACTCTTTTTCGGGTGCCATGACACACTTCCACAAACGTGTCTAACCCAGATTGATAGATCATAATTAATAGGTCATAGTTAATGCAGAAATATGTATTGACTTCATAAACTCTTATGTACCCCAGTTAGGTTACTTAATTACTCTTACACTGGGGTGGCCACTGATGCCTATAGGGACGTTAATAAAACCAAATAAACGAACAAACTTTCTCTTGGTGGGGCATGTAAGCGTTCAATTTTGCAAAAAAAAATTTTTGTCCACACAGTATCCCCTTGTGTGTCCCCCTGTTTAAGTACAGTGATTGTACACTACCATACCTTCTATTTATACTTGTGACTTTTGTTGTAAACATACTAAAAGCCCCACCCTCTCCACTTGAGATGAACAGAAATGTTTTAGGTCCAGGTGTATGTTCAAGGGGCAAGAGGTGGGAGATTTTCCAATTGAATGTGAAAGTGTAAATGCTCGAGAATGTATTGTAACAGTCATGTGTTTAACAAAGATCTATCCAATTACTGATTAAACATGTATTATTGGTGTAACCCTATGTATAATAATTGAATAATTGAATTGTTATTAAATGCAATAATTGCATTACTACAAAATTAACTCTTTACAACCATAAATCAAAAACGTTGGGGCGGTATGAAGTCTCTGATAGGCAAAAGATCAGTTTGTCAACAAATGTATGAGAAAATTAATTAGAAGATATTTCAGTGCATGAAGGTCAACGGGCATAAGTCTACACTGAAAATGTGATCTTCCATCCCTCAGACAGCACTGCCTAAAGAACCGTCATTCATCTATAGCTGAAATAACCGCACGAGCAAGGGATTACTTTGGCAAATCTTTATCAAGCACTACTAAATGGAGCTGCCAGCACTGCTGATAAATCATAGGAAAAACAATGGCCTTATCTAAATATCTCTATGGCACAGTTCTAAATATAACCAGATTACTGCTATGCAAATCAAAACAAAATGTTAGCTAAAATCAGTCTAGTTATAGTTAGAGAATTACAGTTCAGTAGTTTGAGGAGTTTGGATGAAATAATGCTTTATATGTAAAAGTATCCTTGAATCTTTCCAATTTAAAGTTGATCCGTTTTTCTTAAAAGAGAGAAAGATTACTTTGCGAACTGATAACGTGACCCAGACTTATCCCGACATGACGTTCAAAATGACCTGGATAAATGAAATCCCAGACGTACTTTAGAGGACACTCTTGATAAATTGCACCTTGAATGCCTGCTAGCAGTGTCTCTGATAAAGTTTGTGTGGAAACAAGGTACAGCTGTTAATGCTAGAAACACAAGCGTCAGGGATTCCAGTCATCCTTCCGGTTCCCGTTGAGCTGTGTTGGTGGAAATTATTAAAATGACACGTTGGTAAATCCGATCTTTTTTCACCAGGTTAGTGAACAGGTCAACATCAAGTGTAGTTTTTAACAATATCCATTGTATCAAATGTAATTTGAAGTGCAAAGAAATTGATGGTTACTAGTCACGTTATAGCAGTCTTTGCCGTCTTAAAATCTTGTCTTTATACATTTACATTTACGGAATTTAAGCTGACGCCCTTATCCAGAGCGACGTACAACTGATCTATTCTTACAACTCAAGCAATTGTGGGTTAAGGGCCTTGCTTAAGGACCTAAAGTGCCTTAACCACTAGGCTACCACAGTCCATAATAAAAATTTTATAAAAACCTTTTTATTATTTAACATAGTCTTTATAAAGATGAATTGATTATAAAATGATTGTGTACTTGTTTCACTGCTTTTTGAGGTTTCAAGAGTTTTCAAAGATTTAATAATTTTTTTACGAACAGTTGGTTCACATGATTCAAAGCTTCAGAAAGCTTTATTTCTCCAATCCCTAGGCTGAAGTAGAGATTTTTTGTTACTGCTGGGGAAATATTTTAAGTAGTTCAATCAAAAACAAATGTTTTTTTCAATGATTGAGTAACTGTAATGTGTTTGGGTTTATATTGTACTGCCTTGCATTGGTTCAGATAGAAGAGATTAATGGGTGAATTTGCAGCATTGCCCTCAATCAATGGTCCATTAATCCATTTATGTATTATGGAACTGCATCATTTAATATGAACTGTTAGATGTGAGAGTGGTGATTGTGAAGCTGTTACTTTCAAAATTTCTTTAGAGCTGTCCCTAAATGGTGTTTATACTAGGGGTGACACAATAACTCAAGAGATTAAAACGGTACGGTAATTCTAGTCATGCTTGAACCTGTCTCCTGGGTTTGGGGGCAGGGGAGAGGGGGAGTATGAACTTTTTAAGAGGGATCTGGCAACACGGTAGCAATGGTGAGAGCAACAGCTCATCAGAAAGAGCAGTTCTCAGTAGAAGAGATATAGCTTGTAATGCATATCTTGTCAGTTACAGTGGATCTTTGCCAGTAACCGTACAGTGTAATGATGCAGTTGGAGGAAATTCGTATAGAAGATTCTCCCGCTACTTTTAAGTCATATGTCTGGCTGCATTTTGGGTTCCTGATGGAAACGCTAGACAGTAACCGAGTGACAGGCAAGACCTGAAACGTTTGTAAGCACTGTAAAAAAAATAATGTCCTACAACGCAGCTAATACAAGGATTATGCAAAAACACTTACAGGACCACCATGGAAAGAAACAGCCAACACCAAATGCCCCATGTACTTAATTTTCACATTGAAGTACTTGGGCCATGGTAATTACAAGAGATATAGGCGTTTTCATTGCAGCTGATGTACGACTGTTTTTTGTAGTGGAAAAGGATTTACGCAACTGCTCCACACGTTGGAACCAAAATACACCATACCATCACGCTGGCATTTCCGTTCCTCTACGTTGTCCCTCCCATTTTGGAATCTATGCTAAGAGACGTAGAGACTCAATATCCTGTATTGTCTCCACTTGCCAAAGTATAACTGTGTATCCCTGCTTCCTTTGTCCCAAGTGAGCGTGTTTTTTTTAGGAGACAGGAGACATTCAGTGCCCAAAGGTCTCAACTGCTTCCAGAAAATGAAGACATGCTCATATTCTTGAAAAAGAGCATGACTATATCTTAGGCAGTTGTGCCAGTCTCTTAGCTCTGCATTGAAGAAAAGTTTGGACAGTCTCTGTTTGACTAACCATTGCTTGTGGTTGGCAGTTATTGCTTGCACTTTACAGGACTAAGAAAAGTTGGATTTATTTTTGTTATTTATATTGTTTTATTTTTTGTATACTTCATTTGTGGGAAGGGGTTCTGTTAGGTCACACACTGCTTCAGTTCAAAGCTAGAAACTCTTGCATAATTCATACAGTTAAGTCTGAAGAGACTCAGTCGTACAGGAGAGGAGGCAGTCTGTTAAGTTTGTGTTTTTTGACTTTGTCTTAAAAATGTTTTAAAATCTTGCCTCGTTCCCGTGAAACAAATATCGCCCCTTGTCTCATCTCGTTTCTTGAAATGAGTGTCTCGTCGCACCCATAGTTTATAAGCATGGGTCAAAATTTACCCAATATACATGTACCCAACTCTCAGTAGGGTTGTGCCATATTGTATTGTTTGTGATAATACTGGTATAATATTTTTGAACATCCATATTGTGATATTCCAACGTCAAGACATCATTACATTAAATATTTACACAGAGAAATGGCGGAAAGTGGGTTCTGTGGTGGTCGAATTTGTCCCAAAAGGGGAGCGACTTCGGTAGTGTGGAGATGGTTTAGGTACAAAATATCAGATTTACAACAAACTTCACAAGCAGGATCACGTAGCTGAGTACGAGGAAAGTCAAAAATCAGGTATTTCAAAGAATAAAATATATTTTGTTGCAATTATGTTGTTGAAATATATCGTCAAATATATTGTTATCGCAAAAGTACCCTCAAATCTCATGATATTATATTTAGGGCCATATTGCTTACCCCTAATTCTCAGCATGTATTTCTTTATTAATCTTGTTTTCTGCATGGAAGGTTTCATTCACACCATCTAGACCCATTTTGTGCATACACACTATATATGAACGAGACTCCTCATCAGTCAGTTTTGGGGCGATTAATGGTTTTGTGATACATCATGGTCTTAAATGTTGTGTCTGTATTAATTTATTTCTGGCATTTTCTGTAGAAAACCATTATACCCTCACATTCTTCTCATCCTTCCTATGGCTCATTACACCATGAAATTTAAAATAAATTAATTGTAACTTTTTGGAGCTGTGTCTATCTGGTATAACCCTCAACATCAAAGTGGAATAATGTAAAGTAATGACTTGGATAAATGATCAGCCCCTAAGACTATCTCTTATTTTTAATAGGTTTTGATTTCAGGCTGTGAACCAGAAAACTGACTCTTACAAAGTGCATGATTTGCTATAGCCACTGTATGACTCATACTGGGATGGAACTCAGATGTCGGTGTAGTATGGCCACATTCCAGCCTGTTAACGTTTACATTTATTGTTGTTTTTGTTGACGTATAATTAAGATTAGACATACCTCTTGATCCATAGCTTAGTTATTGGGCCAGGTGCCAGCACATGCAACACTCACTCGCTGACTCACTCACACTGGGTCACTTTAGAGATGCTATCTTATCTGATCTTACCCAGGTTCCCTTTACCCTAGAACTCCCTTTTCCTTCTTTAGTTACTGCTTTGTGATTAAGGCGGCGTTTATTCTAGCAGTTCTAGTCTTTGTCTGCTGACAAAGCTCTTTATTTGTCACAGATTTTCAAAATGATTTTTTTCGTTTTACAAGTGGTCTCCAAAGTTCACAAACTACTTGCAAAAAACATGTATTGTAACTTGATATTAAAATGCTAATTTGAAGCTTTATACTAAATTTAAGCCTTCGTTTCCTTCTGCATTCCCTTTGCACTTGAAACCTGATTTTCCCAATTAAGGTTGTGGCTTTACTCGGAAATCACTGAGCACAGGCATCCTGAATAGAACTCCATTCCATGAACACAGCACCCAACCTACACTTTTTGCAAGCCTTACCCAGCAGGTTCTGAGCATTATCAGAACAGAATTCTTCCATTCTTTATTTAAAGACTTCTGTGTAATATATAGGGCTTATTACAGCACTTGTGCTAGATATGGTGTTATATACAATTATTGCACTCTAAAGCTCAGTTTGCTTTTTCACAGACCACTTTCTGAGGTTCTGAGGGTAGGTGCTTTGCATCACCCATGCTAATTTCAGAGCGTGCTCAATACTCCCTCGAATAAGTGCACATGCTGGTTGGAGTAATTACTTCCAAATGAGTTTACATTGTCCTCCTCTTGCCTCCTGTTTGGACAGGCAAGATATTTGTGTCTCAGATGACCACACTTCAACACTAAACAATTAGTGCGTTTACATACACTTAATAACCCGATCTACAGTTATGCAGTTAGTCAATTGCACATATATATAGCATACTCTGACCTAGCAATCATATTTATCATATCTGGATTTTATTTCAGTAGCTGTATTTCTCAGAGCATATATACTCATGTCACAATTCCAATCAGTCTTCTCAGTCTGCACATGCATGCAAATGTAACACAAGTGCGCAGCATGGTTTCCAGGTTCATGTCTTCTAAGTTTATGTTTTCTTAGAGACCACTGCCTGTAAGAATAGTTTCCAAAGGCATGGTTGGGTTTGCAACTTGTGGGATCTGGCAACCCTGGAATTTTACACAGCATCCACTTTGAGGAGACTTGAACTCAGTATATGCTTGAGAAAATTAAAAATATGATAATTTAACATTTAAAATGTCTCATCTTTTTGTGAGATTATTGTATGATTGCAAAGTAGGTATTTGAGTATTACCTAAGTCATGTAAATCATGACACAAAATGCTGACACAATCTGATCTTCTGCAGTTATTGGTTTATTAATTACATGTAATCACAATGTAAGTTTTTAAATTAAGACATGTCTAAAAAAAAAAAACCCTGCGTGTTTGGTTAATTGATGTGTCTAAAGTACCCCTAGTGTGTGAGAGTTTATATATGAGTATGTAAGTGTTTGTACTCTATGATGGATTGGCATTGCCTTGCACTCTGTGCTGCTGGCTAGGTACTGGCTGTCCCCTGACCCTGTCCAGGATCCAGCGGATAAGAACATGAATGAATGGACAGTATAAGCACTTCTAAGCATTGCTCTAATGGATCATTATATACAAAAGGCTGAACATTTAAAGTCTTTATTCTTGTGGACAGAGCATACAGGGCTGTGACTTGCACCAACAAGTCATCATTAATACCAATTTTATTTTAAAACATTTAATTGACCAGATTTTGCTCTTTCAGAAAGGCAAAACTAAAAGAGCTTTATTCTTACAGGAGATTTTCCAGCCCCACCTCTTCTACTATGGCCAGGATTCTGTAGCCCACTATGATATTATCTTCATATTATCGTCAGGCACACATCTGAAACTACGGAGAAGAGAGGGCATCTCGACTGCACTTACAAACTCGCCAAAATGGGAACCATTTTAACCAAAATGTTTACTAAAACATTACCAATTTACTCACCATATCCTATTGAGAAAGAACCGGGTATCTAGCTCTCCCCAATGTGACTTATCGAGTGAAAATCTTTTTACAGAATGTCTGCTGATGTTTGATGACTGGGTTTCCAATACTGGTTGAAAAGCTGCATATTAACATCCAGATCTTCTCATGTTGGCGCAGTAACTTTCAATCTTGAATTTTAAGCTTGCCTTTCAGCATGACCTCTCACAATGTCGTCATGGTTCTGTAAGCAATGTGTGCTTGGTTACAAGAGCCGTAGCCACATATATACAAAATAAAAAATCAAACCAAATATTATTTGTCACATGCATAGAAATACACAGTACTACTTACAGTGAAATGCTTTGAACAACAATCTGGCCACACAAAGTCATTGTAAATTAAAATGTGAAAATACCAAATTTAAGGTACTATTTTAGAAATAAAGTGAAATAAACTAATAAGCTAAATAAGAACACTCCAATTATAAGATATAAACAACATTACAAAATGTGAATAGTATTAAATTAGGAAATATAAATGTAAAGAGGAAATGTAAAAAAACAGGAAATGTAAATGTACAGTAGAAGTGTAAAGTTAGAATTAAAAAGCAAATATAAAACATATAAATAGAAAATGTAAAACTATATAATCTACTTATACATGTGCATACATAAAAATGCCCTGCTTCAGCAAAAGTATTGGAAGAGACCCCATGTGTCTGTTACACTAAATCTATCCACTCCATCACTCTAAGAAGTATGTAACTGTAAAAGTTAGATATGAAATAATATTGTTAAATAGTTAAGACATTTAGTATGCACTGTACTATCCGACTGATTACCAAATGTATCAATGATCCTACACCAGTGTTCAGTTGGACATAGTGCTAAGGATCATAAACGTTTTTTTTATTCTGATGGTGGCATTGCTTAACATTATGATACTAACTGTTTTAATTAAAGTCAAATTTCTTAATACTAACTACATTGTTTTACAATAGCCACGCAAAGTGCACAGGGAGCACACACACTGAGTGTTGATTTGTTGGTTGATTGTACAGTGATATACAGTTGATATAGAGTGTGAATCAGTGATATAAGGAATTGAATGCATACATTGTTCTTACATGGCAGAGCATGATTTTGCCTTTTGTCCTTATTTCAGGTTTTCTTTGAGACTCTAAACACATGGATGCTGACATGAGGACACTGGATTTCTGGAGGACTCATCTTGTCATGAAAGGATACAGTGTTGTTGTTTGGTGCTAACTTCAATTGTTCTGTCATCACAACACTTAACTCGTATAAGAAATTATGACACACTCAATGAATGCCAGAGAGAGTACGCAACAAGGACCTTTCAGCAAAATGAGGAACACACAGCTGACGCCTGGATGTTCTTTATTTCTTATCTTCCTCGTCTTCCATCTTGTTGAATCAGCACAAAGAAAAGATGATGATGTCATGCCACGCCTCAGTTTTGCGTACAGTAAGTATAGCACAAAAGTAAATCACTGAAGTGCTACATGATGTGCAAACTATTTAAAATGAACACTGGATATGTTTACAGGCAACACTGTGAAACCAGAGCCAGTAAAAATATGGGACTGTATGGCAAATGGGATTCTAAAAGAAACAAATAATGCAGCTCTCCTTACATTTACTTTGACTTATTTCATGGCAGACAGTGTGAATCCAGAATATTTTTTTTAAGGTTAACTTCAGTTGATTTATTAATAAACATCTATAAACATCTATTCCTGCATTTCAGGCCTACAACACATAAAAAAGTTGAGACAGGGCAATTTATGTAATAATGTAGTAATGAATTTAAAAACACAAAATAATGATTTTGTGACAATTGATTGTATCATGCTTTGGTACAAAAGCAGAATCCAGTCAGAGTCTCTGCTGAGGAAGAGCAAAGGTGGGCAGAGGATCTCCAGTGGTCACCAAATGTGTGAGAAATGTTTTGCAATGTTTAAAAACAATGATTGTTTTTTATGTTGATGATGTTTAAAAAGAAAGACTGGGAGAGATTTTTGTATTCCAGTCAAAACTTTTTTTGTTTTGACTTGTTTGCATTATCTTGTTGATAAATACATGACTGTGCCTGAAAAAGGTGTCATCTTGAACGAATTAATGTTGCTCTCAAAGTCTCAATGTACTTTTCTGCTTTAATGCTGAGAAAACCCGGTATCATGAAAGACCCTGGCTTTTTGACTTGTAGCTTAAAACTGTCTTGATGGTTCTTTTTGTCTTTGGTCTGGAGCATGTGGCGTCTTTTTTTTTTTTTTTTTTTTTTTTTTTTTTCCAAAAATATCTGGAATACTGATTCATCTGACCACATTTCCATTGCTTGATAGTCCATCCTAGATAGCTCTGAGCCCAAGTCGTAAAAGACAACCAAAGATGAAAAAGATAATCCAGACTACACTGCTCACAAAAATTAATCTTTGAGTTGTGCATTATCTGTACAAAAGCCAGTGTCTGTCATGATATAATGCTTTAACCGTTTGCAAAGGTCATTTTCAGTTCTGTGATGACAGCATTAATGCAGATAAGTACATTGATATTTTAGAGCAACGTTAATTTCTTTCAGATAACATATTTTCCAAGGACAGTCATGCATTTATCAACAAGACAACACAAAACAAGTGAAAAACAGACAACTTAAGGTCTGAAATATGGAAATCCTTTTCCATATTTCGGTAAGCTACATTGTTTTTAAACATTTAAATGATTTTCTCAAACATCTGTTGACAAACTGGAGATCGTCTGGACATCTTTTCTCATAAAAGACTGATTTTCATGACATATCTGATAATGTTATTGTGAGCAATGTAGTTTATTTGTGAGCAAAAGTACATTTTCAGAAAAGAAAGGGAAATTTGCATAAAATCTTTCACAATGACAGATGTTTATTATTATTGTGGTTGTGGTTGTTTAAACTTAATTATTGATCCCCTAACAGTGTATATATTCTTCTTCAGGTGAGTAGCTTAACAATTGTAATTGTTTAATTTTAATTTACTTTTGTATAATTTTTTATATTGCTTACAGAAAAGACTGCCTTTCTCTGTGTAAATTTAAATCACAGTTTTCTACTGTGATCTTGTTTAAGGCTTTAGTTTAATGTAGTATTGCAAAAAATTTGGCGCAGTGATGAAGTTAACTCGAGTCATGAATTGCCCGAGTGTGTGCCTTGTACTGACGTGCTATGGTCTTTACGTTACATTGCGAATTCTCTTTTCAACTGTTACATCGATCCGAACTTAACTATAGTTAATCTACCTCTCTCTGTTCTCTTCTCTTCCTGTCTTCTCCTTATACATTAAACTTTTGTTTCACTCACTACCTGTTCTTTCATATTAAAAGCCTTACGCAGGTTTCACATTTTATGACATTTCATAAACTGTGACCCTCCACTGCAAAATATGTAGCAGAAACATGAATGATCACTGTTATACAACACATCAGCATAATAAAAAAAAAAAGACATAAGTGCTGGTTGTTGGTTTTAAACGGTGTCACTTATCTTTTAAAGTCAAAAGTTTAATTGCATAAATGCATTCTTGTTGAAACTTCAACCGGGGTAACTTGCAAGGTAACCTTGATATTCAGATATATACACTCACTGGTCACTTTATTAGGTACACCTTGCTAGTACTGGGTTGGTCCCACTTGCATTTAGAAGTGCCTTAATTCTTATACATTCCTCAGAGATTTTGATCCATATTGACATGATGACATCCCACGTTTTATGCAGATTAGAGTTGATTCAGTTAATTTAAACCACATAACAATACATACTGACATATCTTTTTGATCAGGTCTTTATTGAGAAAAATGGAGGGGACCCCTCCCCCCAGCTTGCTGATGCATTATCACGACAGTATCACCAGGCACATATACCATCATTCATATCCATGTATTCATAACTGTATCCATCTACCCTATGGTGACCCCATGAATCCCCATCCTGGATTTTTACAAAGACCGAATGGTTGTCAAATTCTCAAAACCTTTCACACAATGTACTGTGAGCAGGTAGGCGTTTAGGACCTGTACTAGCAGAATAAAACGGCTTCTACTGAGAGTTTCTAGTAACATGGCTTTAAACAGAGTAAGAGGAAAAATGGTGGGTTTTTATAAAAGGTCAGTGGTCGTCAATGGTTTATAATGTTTAAATGATTCTGCATTGTTGTGGCAGTGGTATGCAAGTTTGTAAAATTGGTCATTGCTGGATTGTAATCATTGGGCCTGTGTCTCAGTTTAGAGATTAGACCAGGTGCCAGATTTTACACCCCACTGAGCACTCCACCCCCCTCGACACACCCCTCCCTCCTGCTGAGCAGCAGGTCAGCAAAAGTTCACAGTTCAGTTCACAGAGAGACAGAGAACTTGTCAGTAGTGAACATTAGGGCTGAGTTAAAGTAAAATAGATTATGTTTGTGCTGTACATATTTTAGCATTTAATTCATATGGTGCAGGTGACCTGAATGCTGGAGTGCTAAGAGGCAAGTGCCGAGTCCAGAAGTTAATATTTAGCAGTAGACTGCTGTTAATGTTTAATGCACTGATCACCTTGTTTGCAGCCAAGGCACATACTACTAATATTTAGTTTTTATTAGCAATTTATGGTTCATTTGTTTATGGTTCCACAGTGGTATTTGTTTCGATTTGGCAGAGGCTGTTGTAAAGAAGATTGTCTCTGTGTGTCTGTGTCTGTGTGTCTGTGTCTGTGTCTGTGTGTCTGTGTGTCTGTGTGTCTGTGTGTGTGTGTGTGTGTGTGTGTGTGTGTGTGTGTGTGTGTGTGT
>JAVSBV010135459.1:0-16924 GCA_033117975.1 Parotocinclus spilosoma | reverse complement strand
GTGCACCTCAACTCTCCTGTTTCCACCAGAACTGTCCGTCTGGATCCACAGGGTTAATATACACGGCCGGGCTGCTAAAACCAAACATTTGTCTAAAACCAGGTGTTTCAGTTTCATTGTTCAACCCCTGTACATACAACATCAAATAGTGGCAAGAGGAATTCATTGCGCTTTATAAAGTTCAAGTAGATCAGGAAACTGGGAACCATATGGACGCAGAAGGATAGAGAAATCTGACATCTTTGACTTTATTGGCACATTTTGGTGGTCCCCCCCCAAAAAAAAGCTTTATTTTATTTATTTTTATTTTTTATTTATTACCTCTACTTTATTTTCTATCTGATTAAATGGGTTAAATATGTTAATCCAAAGGAAAAAGAGTTGAGTTCGATGAAGGGTGAAGGATTAAACTCTAACAGTGGCTTCAAATTGACACTGGATTTACATCACAATTGAAAATCAACTAAAATCTTGTTGTTACTCTCGTTGTTATTTTGCGCGACCCAAATCGTGCTAATGATGGTAAATTTTTAGTGTACGTCGGCTTTTTGCCAAAGGTTTCTTATTCACTCTATAATGTCCTGTCTGCTTGAATGAAATAAGTCGTTGTTTATAATTGGATTAGGAATGTTTATGCAGTATGTTGTGTCTTCTCGAGCGTGGATCAGCTCTCTAGCAGTGCTTGGCCCTCGTGCCAAACGTTATTACAAGTTTCAGACATTACTGTAGGAACTGCATTTGTGGAGATAAGCTCTAAATTATTTCCTCTGGCATGCATTAAAAATGGCCACCATCCAGCAGTCTGCTCACACAGAAACAAGGGTCTGATACAAACCAGGAAAAGTCAACACAGGAGATAAGAAACTTGAGATGTTGCTGTGAGTGTGCTTGAACATGTGTTTCTGAGCACATGTGTGTATTGAGAGGATAACGGTCTCCCCCAAAACCCAATAACAATCCTGGAAACAGGCTAGCTGAGCCAGAGAGGATATTAATGAGCGTTTTATTGTAGCAGACAGGATGAATCATATTTAACTATCATGATATGCTTTTCATTCATTATTATGGGGGATAAGTGTGCTGGGACCGGGGCCAAACCACCAGTTCTCATGGTCAGTTTCGAACTTAATATGCACCATGAAGCCTTATGAGGGATTTCTCACGTGCCACTGGCTCGCAGACGTTTGCAGATGTTGCCAGAGTCACTGTGTTGTTAATTAGGGCTCTAACTAGACCCCGGTGGACTGAATTGCTTTGTGAGGCTCTCAGTGTGTCAGCTTTAATTTGTGCCCATGTACTTTAACTGGACTATTTTCCTTGATTCATGACAGAGTTGCCAAAACCAAGTTTATTCCATCTTAATATGATACTCGACGGACTGCGATGATGGATTCAGGATTTTAGCTGTCATCATTGTCAGTCAGTTGTATTTTCCACACCATCGACAAATAAACTGCAGGAGTTACTAAGCATGACAAATTCCATTTACTGTTCATGTAACTCTGAATGTAAAATGTTTAAATGGCTAGCATTGCTTGGATTCTGAGTATACAGATTAGCAATTTTGGTAAACAGATTGGTTTAGTGGTTAAATCTCAGGATGTTAATTAAAAGGAAACAATTCCTAGATCTGCCCAGCTGCCATTGTTGGTCCCTCAATGCTTAGTTTTTTATTTGTACATTCTTTGGACGTTCTAACGAATGCTTAACATCTAAATGTGAGATATGTTAGAATAAATTTCTTCCTACAGCTCATGGTCATGATACTGTAACATTAATGTATACCTGAATAGTGATGTTCCGCAGCTTTAATTCATTTAATAAGGATGAAAAACTAGGTCTTGAGAGGAAGGCGTTAAAATTGAGAAACCCATGGTAACAGAATACTTCAGGTTTCCAGGACCTTTGTGATTGTAAATCCCCATCGAGTCTTTCTAAACATTTTATTTTCTTTAGTCTCACCTGGCGGCTTTTTTAGGATCTATACTCAGCTTTTTGTAAAGTTGCTTTGCAGCATTGTTTATTCAGGGTCTTTAAATACAACCCCAAATCACATGACATTAGGAGAGTATAAATAATGCTAATTGAAGAAAAAAAAAATTGTATACTGTGACTTTTATTTTAGTGCAGATAGTGAAAACCTGAGATATGTCATGTTTCGTATAGGCAATTCCTTGTTAATTCACAGTGAATTAATTTATTTTGTTAATAAACATCCATACCTGCATTTCAGCCCTGCAACACATTCCAAAACGTTGTGATGGGAAAGCATTTAGCACTTTCTGATGAAGTGTTTCCATTTGAAGGGCTGTCGTTGTCACGTTTTCCCCTTAAAAATTCTCCACACATTCTCTAATGGAGGAACATTGTTTTAAAACATTTCAATCATTTCCTCTTACATTTTTTGACAAACTGCAGAACCTCTGCCCACCTTTTGCTTATCAAAGGCCTTGTGGATGCTGTTTTTCTACTCAGTCATGAGTATTTTAACCACCTGTTTACATGATCTGTCTGAAATCATAGCATTATTTAGTTTTTATTACTAGCCATAAATGGCCACTATCCCACCTTTTTGTAACATATTGCATGAATGAAATGAATGTTTATTAACAAATGAAATGAAGTTGACCAGACAAAACAAGAAATATCTTATGTTCATCCTGTCGCCAAATAAAAGTAAATGTAAGACACAATGGTTGTGATTTTTTTTTTTTTTTTTTTTTTTTTTCATTTTCCATTCTGTCCCAGTCCTTTCTGATTTTGGGTTGTATTTTGGTTCATGTTAATGTATACATATTAAGAAATTTGAAATAAAACTTTGTTCCAATTGATTTTCGAGTGTTCCGTTAAGATTTCAGAACTAAACTGACTTGTTAATTGATGGTTATTAATGACCCTACTGTAAAAAGGACAAAACAGTTAGCCATTTTTGTGCTAGACAGAACAATAGCTACACAGTTACATTGTCAGATTATGTGCACTGCTGTGTGTTTGACATAACCGGATCTTTTGATGTTTGTTCAGGTGCCCCAACGGGAAGTCACCTGGAGGATGATATGAGCCACTGGCAGCTGCATGCACACTACTACCCTCCCCTGCTTCGCTCTGCCACCGTCCGCAAGTTCATGGTTGGGTATGAGATGTTGGCACTGGAGCAGCGTGACCTCACACCAGAACAGGTCAGTCCTCGTCTGATTCAATATATTTCTGTGGTTGTTGGCATGCACCCTTTCTTTCTGTGTAATATAACTTTGAAATAAAACGTCAAAAACAACAAATACAAAAACCATAGTCTCATAGCTTAGCTTATTTGGTTTGGTTAAACAGTTATGAATTTGTGGTTTAATATGAGACTCAGCTATTCCTTAAACATCCTGCATTGTCATTTAACATGAGGAGTGATTTAGAAATATGAGCTTCCTTTAATGCCAAAAATATGTCCACTGCTTTGTCCTGTATTTGTTCTCATTGATCTAATTATGTCAACATCTTGTGCCATTTATTTTCTGTTGTTCTCAATATTGTTTCAAAATGTCATCATACATGTCAGCTGGTTAAATAAAATAAGCTTCTATAAAGCTGCTTCTGACATGGCCAGTATAAAAATAGTCCTAACAAAATAAAAGAAATTAGTTTAAAAACTGGGATTCCTAGTGCTAATATGCAGGGTGAGTGAAAAGTCACAGAACACCCTTTTATTTCAGAAACCAAAAGGAAAATGACATAAATACCTCAGCAAGTCATGGGGTCTATCTTTTAGGCTATGTCTTGAAAGATGCCATATTGGATCAATTGCAAGTTTTTCTAATGGAAAGGTGGTCATGTAGCATATCAGAGAAAAACGCATCTGCCGTATTATAGCTGTAGACAAACAGCTAACACCCAAAAATATCACCGATTTTACCCAGCACTACTACATCCCTCCAAATTCTGAGAAACTGGAACTGTGGATGACAAGTCATGTAGTGGTTGTCTGAAGAACGCTACTGATGCCAAAAGTTTTTGCCAAAAGTCCAATACGTAGCATGCGGTGTTTCCTGTGGCTTTTGACTCACTCTTATATTCCAGTCAGGTTAAGGAAGGGTTGAGTTGTGTATACATGCATGCATATGTAATATTTGTATTCAGTCTGAAATACACTTGCTAGCTACTCTATTAAGTACACCTTGATAATCCCTGTCAGAACTGCCTTAATTTATATATATATATATATATATATATATATATATATATATTTTTTTTTTTTTTTTTTTAAGAGCTAGTAGCCATACTTATTTTATCAGATGTACCCTATAGATTGAAAAATGTTTGTTTAACCTATGTTCAGCAAATTGAGATTCACCATTAGATTTGTTGTTTTTTTTACAATGGTGTAATTACCGTACATAACATACTGTTGATGGTTGCACCCAAAAATGTCAACTTGGATTTTTAATAGCCTGCTGTTTTCTGCTGATATTTCACTGACTAATCTTTGTGAGCGTTAGCATATCTGAGCATTTTTACCCTGTTCCCCTCTTGAAAATGTCAGTTCTTGACCGCTACACCTTAAAAAGACCATTCCTGATGAGGCTTCTACGTATTACGAAAAATGCAGTAGAGTTTACTGGGCACCCTGAAGAAGCTGCCAGATGCTCCTAGGTGTAAGGCTATGGCCTTTTATTAAAGTTTTTCTTTAATTTCTGGTAAATATCCTGTATTCTAATAAAGAGACCAAACATTATTATATATGGTAATTATACCATTGGTAAAACAACGGTATATCTAATCTAATTGTGGCTGAAAACATTTGCAGTGTTCTTACGTAATACTGTTATCTGCTTGTTGACCTGCCTTTTATCTTTCTCTCATCACTTGTCTTTAAATGAAATAATGGACTGTTATTTTCTGACTAAACATTGTGAAATGAACCATTCATTAAACCACTTAAAAATTGCACAATAGAATACGTTTATTTAAAAGCAGGTAAAAAAAATCAATAGACAAGTTTGGGAAACGCATTTAAAATGTATGTTTTAATAGTTTATTCACTAAACTGCACATTTTATATAAAAGAAAAGGCACTAGTTACTAGAACATTGCCATTTCAGAATCTCATTCTTTTTTCAAAGATGGCCATCTAACACTTGTCCTTGTCCTTGTCCAGCTGTTGTCATGTATTCACCATGCTAAATGGACCTGTCTTGTCCAAGAAAGTAGGGAGAGTTTGAATTGGAGTCCTTCATGCCTTTGACTTATCTCTCCATCACATCTCTTGTTCCAATTGGTTTATTCTCTGTGGGGCCGGAGGTGTAATGTTCAGCTCCTAACTGATGTCCATCTGAATGAGATGACATGTCTTGATCGAAACAGGCAGCTCTATTGTGTTGCTTTTAGTGCATACCGGTGATCTTCACACCATTCACATGAACCAGTCCATCAACTCTACACCAATTACTCAACTACTATTTTTAATGTCATCTTGATCACATCCACCATCACCTTTTTATCAAACACCAACATCCAACACATACAAATAACTCCAGAACATTTATTCAACCCAAAACGTCCATACCAGCCTCCCTACCTAACACCATTATACCGATTTCAACCATCAAACCAACAGTCTAACCCAGTTACCTCCAGAACATTTATCCAACCCAGTACCCACATATTATTTAACCAGCAATTATACCAATTACCCACCCTGATATCTCAGCAGAATTAATTCAACATTAAACTAAACACGTAATCCATTACAGTTTAACAGCAATCTGATCAATGTCTGGTCGCTTTAGCAAACTAAGTCTTAAAAATTAGAATACATTATTACATATATATATATATATATATATATACATAGTATAATACATTATACAATAATTTGCTTTTAAATCTGAGGCCATAAAGACACTGTTCTAAGCCAGGGAATGTATTTAGAGATGTTGTTAGTGATAGTGTTTAATAGATGTGATTTTGTGACACTTGTTATTATATCAATGTAAAGCTGCTTTGTGACAATGTCTATTGTAAAATGTGCTATACAAATAGAATTGAATTGAATTGAACGTAAGCATTTAAGTCTGACCTATCGTAAGTTCTCCTTTGTTTGTCTTCCCACTATTTTCTTTTTAATCTAGAACTATATAAACTGGTTCACATTCACACATTGAGTCTGTTTTATCAACACAATATGTTCACCACTGGTTAGCTGTTAGTTATTTGTTCTTAGTTTGATTTTACAATGTTGACTTAGCTCACGCCCCCTTAAAACCATTCTGCACTATAGAGAATTTGTTAGGGGTACTCACACTATGTTGGGTTGCCTTGCATAGTCCAGTTATCCCCCCTCCCCTGCCGGCCAGTGTTCACATTGCACTTAACTGATGTTGGGCTCAAACACGCTTGCATAGTGCTCATCAAGGCAAAAACAAAGTTTTTGTGGAGAAAAGTTGTGGTTGCACAGCTTCATGGTTTAGAATGCCACGCAGAGGCACAGTACAGAACGATCACACTAGTCAAACATGTTTGGTCATGGAACAGATTGACTAGTATGAGTGCATCCTCAGAAAAATGAACAATAAACTCAACTGGAGTGAATTTGCAATTCCGTGATTAAAATTGACTCTTTGACAATAATAATATTGGTTGACAAGTATTAATTGTTTATGCTTACAATAATTCTAACATACTTTAGACCACATTACATTCTAAAAGAAAACACTGTAATAGCTTAGTATAGGTACATACAGTATTTACACATCTAGGCTTGTTAGATCTGAGCATTATGGGAATAGCAGAGGAACTAAATGTAATACAGGGGGCGCCATTTTATCTTTTAGTGCGGCAATTTCCTGATTGAATAATTTGGGTTCTCAGTGCGGAGGCTGACCTCTGTGAAGATTTAATGCACTATAACATTTTTTTATGGCTTAGCAAATTCTGCAGGCCTGTGGATAGCCTCAGCTGTAGATATGCCAGCACTTATGAGTCTGACCTCCGTTAGAGACAGTGCTAGTCGCTATCAAATAGTGCCAGAGCAGTGGGTGGCATAGGAATTAAGCAGTGTGATGCTGTGAAGAAATTGGATCAGGAAATGACAGGGGCACTAGGCTATTTAATCACTCTTTTTGAGAGAGCAAGAGGAGACTGAAATGCCTTCCCATTCAGAAATCAAAGGGTGGTGCTGCTTGTTTCCTGGGTGAGCCAGGCTTGAATACCATCCAGACATTCACATCCCTGGGCACTGCGGTCTTGTGCGTTATGTAGCGCTGTTGCTATGCCTGTTGACTTTATTGAGGTGAGTGTGTGTCTCTGGCTGCATCCCAGCAACATCCTGAGGGAAAAGAGAAACTCAAGTTTTCTTGACTTTACAGCCGAGTCGGTTTTCCACCGGACATTCCAGTGGAGATGTGGTTAACCCGCGTTCTTTAAGACAGTCAAGATTAAAAGCAGTGCAGTGTAATTGATTTGCTAACTGTGTTTCCACAGGCTGCTGAGCGATTACGAGGGCTGTCCAAAGAACACTACAAGACCAGAGCGAAAGCTGGACAAACAGATTCACAGAAGGAGGTGAAGTGAGTGCGTGCTGCCAGATTTTCCGAAAAGATTATGAAATGCAAAGTGAAATATTCCCGGCACAGCAAAATACACCAGAATGGCTTTGAGTACTAGAGCTGTGTATTAAATTGCATAATTTGTTCTTTTCTAGACTATTTAAATACAGGTATATCTACTCTGAAAATATGAATGAATGTAGAGCAGTCAGTGTGTCAATAATGGACCATGCTGCTGCACAAATTATGTGTGGACCAGTAGGCACCACAGAGAACAAGCAAGACAAATACAAGACAAAATTATTTGCTACCAAGGCCAGTAGTAGCGTTTTTCCTCAGTAGTCTGTCTGTCTTCATACAACCTACACTTTTCATCTGATTGTCCTGATAAGGGTTGTGCCTTTGTATCGCAATAAATTGTACACACACCAAACACTTTATTAGGTACACCTCATAATTTTTTTTTTTATTGATCATTTTATCAGTTCCATTTACTATATTAAAGTGCTTTGTAGTTCTCCAATAACAGACCTGTAGTCCATTTGTTTCTTTACGGGCTTTGTTGGTCCCTTTTCCTTTGTTCTTTAATCGGTCTACAATCGGTCTTCAGTTACTGTTTGTGCGGAGGATCATTCTTAGTCCTTCACTGTGCTCCATAGACAGTGATGTTTGTAGATGTAATGTCAAACGTCTCCTCTAATCATTCATCAATGCTCACTGGGCACTGCCCACATTATGCAGTTGGCTGGATATCTGTGGGGCTGTGGTAGCCAGAAGGTCCAGGGTTCAAATCCCACCTCTGCCAAGCTGCCACAGTTGGGCCCTTGAGCAAGGCCCTTAACCTACAATTGCTTGGTTCGTAAGATTGCATAAGTTGTGAGTCGCTCTGGATAAGGGCGCCTGCTAAATGCCATAAATGTAAATGTAAATATCTTTGTTGGTGATATCCAGCTGTGACAGTGTTGTGTTTAAAAACTCCAGCAGCACTGCTGTGTCTGATTCACTCATATTAGCACAACACACACTAACACACCAACCAAACAGGTTACTAACAAGGTACTGTGCTGGTCCTGTTTGGTTCTTGTCCATTAGAGAACAAGAACAACGAGGCCTATATAAAGAAACAGAATGACTGTAATTATAGAACGATGACGTGTTTCCATATGGGAAGTGGAACTGATAAAAATAAAGTGCTGAAGTGTAGAAATAAGAAGGTACATCTTATAAAGAGATCAGTGAGTATATAGATTCTTTATATTTAACAGTTTATGGTATTGGGTATCTGAGGTTGCTGTAGCACTGATCAAAATCCAGCATTATAGGTTATATCAATGTTTTCAACATGATTTTCATCAACCATGGAATCATGGAGATTACATTTGTAGTGCACACTTGTGTGTGTGTGTGTGTGTGTGTGTGTAACATATAATTTGGTTTTTTGGCTTCAGTATTGGCATAGACCTCAGTTCCCAGTGTTACTAAGCAGAAAAGTAAAAGTTCCTGGTGCTAAACACTTTGACATTATTCCCATATGTTCCTTGATTTTTGCTAACCAGCACAATTTAGCTCATATACACATGATCTGTCTATGCCATGTACTATTTTTAAACACACCAAAACCCACAAAAGCTCGATCCCAAATGGAACATTGCTGTATCATTACTGAGATTGCAAGCGACTTCAAGCCAAACCTCCAGATTCCTGCTTAAGTTAATGTCTAAAATAAGAAATGTTGTCCACGTGTAACACATCAGTTTACCATGAAGTACACATTACTTGTTTAGGTGGTTTGATTTTATTGCTTGTTCTTTTTTCACTCATTTTCCATGATACCCTGAAACTGTGAGAATATTTTGTACAATTGTCAACCCATTATGATGAAGTGAACTGAATACTGACTTATTAACAGCTAGTTAATTTTTGCATTAATAGAAACTGTAGTGCCTTTTATCCTCTATTTACTTATTTCCTGTAATAGTGCATACTGAGTATAGTAGCCTATCAAAAATATGGTTTGTGTACCTGTTCAGGAAGATATTAAACTTGTCAGAAAGTGTGCAGCTATTTAACTTGTTCTTCATTATTAATTTGTTATATTTAAAGGCAAACTTAATCTCAGTAAATCATTTAACATGGGAAATCAGAAAGCAAAAATGAGAAACATCAGTTATCATTTTATTGGCTCTTGATGTTAATATTACTTAATGTGTATTTTTGTAATGTCTACTGTAAACAAGCAAACAATTAAGTGTCAATGTTTTGTTTTAACTTTTTTGACAAAATATTTTACATTGTAAATTGTACAGTAAATCATTTGGCATTTTTGTATCAGTTCTTTTCTGGCAAGCTCGCAGTTAATATAATTATTTTCCTGTGACTATACTGAAATCATCAGTGACCTTCTAAAATATGTATTAATCTGAGCTGCTTTACAATAAGTGATTAAAAAGACACTTTCTTTAGCTGAATATGCCCTTTCAATGCTGTATTCCATAATAACATATTATGTAATGTTAAATCCTTTTTATATCACCCTCTGATATAAGGTTAAATCATCTTTCAAAATGCAAATGGTATCAGGCCATTCAACCGTTGTGAAGGGCATGAGATTTGAATAATAATGTAATGCTAAAAGTTTTTTGTTTTTGTACTTTGTGAGTTTTATGGAGGCACTTGCTGGCCTCCGACCCTTCTCCCTTGCTGGTGGGGTCGTTCAAACAGAGGGATTTTATCATGAGACTGAAGCCAGATTTGAGCTGCACTTATATTACAGGTTCAGGCCGCTGACGTTCAGAGACCAGACTATGTCACACTCAGCCCAATTAGCAGAAGAACAACAGAAGGTCCTATGACTTCCCCAGGTGCTCTGTTGCTCCCTTTAACCATTAACAGCTCTGAATGAGGTTCAGTGTGTAGCGGCCCAGCCTGACTTTGCTCCTACCACCTGCTCCACTGATCACAGGGGAGTGCGGACTCACCTCATGTTTATGTAAGTGTTAATCAGGGCTACATTTGATTCTCTTTTGAGTATGTTTATAAAGATTAAATGGTTATTTAGTTATTTACCTTTTCTGTGGCTGAATAGCAACTGTATTATGGAACAAATTCCACTTAGGTTCCACAAGACAATTATGCTATCTAATATGTAGAACACAAACATTATATAGGCAAAGGTATGTACACACCATTCACACCTAGGTTCCTGTGGTGGTGGGCTAGCCTTATAGACCTCTGCACCACCCGTGCACCTTATATCATAATCTTTTTTGTTCGTTTTTTTTCATGGAATTTTACAGGCATAAACTATAATAATGCCACCAGCTACTCTGCTCACAAAAAATGAAGGGATGTTTCAAAATTAATTTGTAGAGCATGCCACAAGAACTGGCAATCTGATCCTGTCCATACCCCATTGCTGTCAGTGGATTTTGGCAGTTTTGGGTGACCATACACTCTACTGAACAGTCAATGTGGGGAAACTCTCATCCAGTTTAAATATGTCACATGCTACTCAGTCATTATAATTTTGTTTGCATCCTATTTATGTAATCAAACAACTTTCTTTGATTTTTCATTTGCTTTTCTGATGATCTTGTTTAATGAAATAAAATCACATGCTTCTTTTTTATCGCTTCATATTCATTTAGAAATATCCCCTTATTTTGTGAACCTTGTAGATCAAGTAATAGGCAAGTTAACATCATATATTTAAGGGGGCGGCTGAAGACAGAGAAAGGCAAGCATTCGGTAACATTTAAAGATGTTCTTTGGAATATTGCAGTCATTTCATTCATTTATAAAGATCATTTAAAAGCTATTTTTAGAAATTCACTCAAATTGTTGTGCTGAGTGCATGATTTGCAATGAAAAACATTCTAGAACGTGAGTAATTTGTGTTTTTGTCATTAACCTACATGAATTCCATTTTAAAGATCAGATTAGACAATATTGACAAGGGTTACTTAAATTGAAGAGCACAGAACTCCACATATTTATGAATCCAATGTGGCAGTTTAATGAATAATTCTGAGGACATTTATGTGACAAAGCATAGAAACTGTGTCCTTTATACAACACTTTGATTTAATTCTATACCTTCTGCTACGACTCACAATTGAAGGTTATGCTATGAACACAAAACGTTTAAGTAAGTACAATTTTACCATTTTACAGTCAAAGTTTAATACCTTTAAGAGTCTTACCAAGAGAATTAACTTTTATTGACAAAAAGCTTTTACAGATCCATTACATTTACAAGGTATTTAGCAGACGCTCTTATTCAGTGCAACTTACAATTGATACAGTCTTACAATCAAAGCAATTGTGGGTTAAGGACCTTGTTTAAAGACCCAACAGTAGCAGTTTGGCAGTGGCGCAATGTCAATCCTGAGCATTTTGGTGAACAAGCCTATAACTTAACCACCAAAATACAATCCCATGTATCCTCCAGCATCGCTAATGTATTAGTCATTCCACTAAATGGGTGCCATTTGCTTGTTTTTTAATAAAAAATAAACTACATTTTCTGTAGTTGTTTTTAATTAAAACTAAATCCAACAACATAAATATTTAACCTTCAGTACGAGTATTGGTCAATCTCAGGCATCTTTTAATTTAATTTTTACATAGTTTCTCCTATTCCTGTTACTCTGTATATGAGTACCATGACTGATTTTTCAGCACAGAATTGGCAAATGGATAAAATGTAACCACATGGCATCCATACTAGAAGCATTAGAGCACCAAGCCCATTTAAATGATTCTAATGAAAATATTGTTAGTACAATAAACAAATAACATCAGAAAAATAGGATAATGTGCTGAGATTTACCTTCTCGAGGTTAACCAATCAAATGCACACAATAAATAATCAAATGAGAAATTTGTTTTAATTTTCCCTTGGTCCTCAGGAAATCCAGATGATAGAACTTCATACTGAACATATTTAGTCGTTTATTCCCTATTTTTTTAGAAGTGGGAATATATTAGAGTAACAGGACTAAATAAAAACGTTGGGAAAATATGTATTTTAAGTTACGGATTTCTTATAGATGATTTGAATCGCTAAATGGCATTGTAAAGTGTCATGTTTGAGATCAGGGACAGCCAACAAATGCTATTTTTTCAAACACTGTGGTTCAGAGTGCAAATGGACAGATCTTTCTCTCATCGTTCATTGCACCAGAAGAGATTGTGACAAACACTTGATGATTCTCGACCGGTTTAGCTAAATTATGGTAATTTATTCAGTTCTTGAATCAGCTCTTGCAAAGTATGATAATTTTTTTTTACATTTGATTTGATTAAATATCCATAAATCTAATTTCTCCCTTGGTTAAGTGAATGTTTTTTTTATCTGTTCACGTCTGATCGTCGTGATTATCACAGCATGATGTCTTCATGCCCTTAAATGTATGTGCACATGAACCGTTTCTTTTTTTGCGGTTAAGGATTCACTCTCTGTTATGTAGACGCTTGAGTGTTAGGATGTACGTACAGGACAAAGGACAGCTGGAGACGATGTTATCATTGGGTCAAGGTGGCCATTTGTCTTTGGATCCTTGTCCTGTCATCTGCGGCCTGAACATCTTCCTGAGGGAGCTTTGCTGTTTCTTCTCACTGCGCTATCGCTGCCCATCTGTCATGTGAAACTTCTCTGAACTCTCCACTTTTCTCATTAAAAGTGGCGTGTTATAGATAGCTCCCTGCTTCAAGCTGGAGTATCAATTCTGATCGATCATTCTGATTTCCCTGAAAGCCTGTATGGTGAAGCACAGCGTGCCCTAAATGCTCCCAGCACCTCATCCATCTCAGCCAAGATTTATAGGTCATGACTGCCATTACCATCTAGTCTTCCCTGCAATCTATAAGGAGATGTGTTTATTAAAAAGTATGTCTCTCGATCAATCTGGGATGTGTCCTTATGCCACAGAGGGATGACAGCAATGTCGGGTTCATTTTGGTTTTAGGACAGTTAGCATAAGTAATCTATAAAATAACGGGATGAGCTTGTACATTATTACTTCACAACATATTAGTGCACAGACTGGCACAGACTCAAAGGCCTGTATGGGTATGTTATTGGTTTAAAGCATTATTCCCTTGTCTAAGAGATGATCCATGAAACATTTATTATCTGCATGCAGGTACGTGCCACATAATGTCCGTTTGAACAATATTTAAATATTTGCATATACAGTACTGTACACAAGTTTTAGACCACCATTAGATTGTATATTTTTTAGCAATTGTGTACTAGCCATAAATAATTATACAAATATAATATAAGATATATCTATATACATGTCTATTTATCAGAATAAAATCAGAAAATACAGGTCATTTGTATACAGCAAGAAAAAATCGAAAAAAAACAAAACAAAGCTTCTACAGCCTACAGTGGTATTTAGTGTGACCTCCCCTTACACTTGAGCGAAAGCAGCATCTGGCAGCTTCATCTTGATGCCAAGTGGACTTTTCTACAGGCCGAAAAAGCTTGATTAGAAATGATATTTTAACCTCAAGAAACATGAAACCACTTTTCCGCAAGAGGGACAGGGTGAAAAGGCAAACAGGCTTAAGATCAGTGGAAAAAAAGATTATGGAGTGACGAGTACAAGTTCGAAATTTTCATTGACAATATGCTACTGTATATATGGTTATTTTGCCATTACCAAGTCCACAATATATTTATTCTTATGGTGGCCTAAGACTTTTGCACTGCACTATACATCCATGGTTTGTTAAGGTTATTGTCCTCATTATTAAGGTAATTAATCTATTTAACTCAAATATTTCCGTGTCTGGCATGAATTACTTGCACTGGGTCTTCGTGCTGTTGGACAGTTACAGATTTGCCTAAATTTCAGAATTATTTTCTGTTTGGGGCAGAAAGGTGATGCATTGTGAGGGGGAAACAAGTGGATTAAGTGGAAGTGAATCTTCGCCACATGGCCAACAGAATTAAATTAGTTTTTTTCTCACGGACTTGTGACTGCGTGTGCGTGTGTGTCAATAGTTATTTTGCGAATGGCCGCATTCCTGATAGCACGATTGTTAACACCTAATCTACCTACGATCTAATGCTGACTTAGGTGATGAAAGCTTGCTGCTTTAGCTTTTTTACCATTTGTTTTAACACACTTTAAACAAAAAGCAGTTTATTTTGTCTTAGTCATATAGCTTTTGCAACTTTTTCGCATGTTTTGTAGCTGGGAAGCTGATATACATGAAAAATTCCATTAAAATGGATCAAATCTAAGGTTAAGCACTCCTCGTCTGTCCTGTTCTTTTAATAGCAATATGATTTTAATGAGTCAACTTGTAACAACGGGAGGTGAACCTAATGAACAAAGTGAATCAATTGCTTTGATTTCCTGCTTGAGGTGTACAGTCAAAACTTTTCATCCCCCTTTTATATTCAATCTTTAATTAACTTTGAAAGACAAATGAAACAGTAACTCTATGTAGCAGGTGCACTTATCAAGAGCTTACAGTTCAGCTGAGTAGTTCAGGCTTGAGTTTATTATTGATTATTCACGGGCCCAACAGTGACCTGACCAGGATTAAACTCCCAACCTTCTAATTAGTAGTTCAGAACCTTAAAAATGGTATTTTTGTAAATGATATTGCACCTCTGTTATTGATACTTAATAACAGAGGAGGGCAAGATTGTAACAATCTTTGAGTGCTTGCTTTTTTTCTCCCAACACTTAATTGCAGAAATATTTACTTGATAATTGACCACTCAGCCTTAACATTAAAAAAGGTGGAATTAGTAACATTAACAATGTGATGCATCGGATAATATTCTGCTGGGAAACCTTGGATTCTGACATTCATGTGGATGTTACTTTGACACGTAAGGTCTACCTAAACATTGCTGCAGACCAAGTGCACCCCTTCATGGTAACAGTATTCCCTAGTGGTGTTCGACTGCATTGCAAAAAATGTTCAGGTATGGTTTGAGGAACATGACAAATAGTTTAAGGTACTGACTTGGCATTCAAATTCCCTGCTTCTCAATCCGATTGAGCATTTGTGGGCTGTGCTGGACAACAAATCAGATCGTTAAAGGCTTTTCCTTGTTACATATTGGATCTGTTGGTAACGTCTTCGTGCCAGATACTGCAGGACACTTTCAAAGTTCACGACTGTGGCAAGAGGGAGACCTGAACAACTTTAGGAAGATGGCTTTAATGTTATGGCTTATCAGTGTACAATTATGCAACGTTTAACGCCTGTTGTAATGTCTGCTCCCTTTAACGATCTCGGTCATGAAAAATATAATAATAGGAAATACAAATCTTTTAACAGATGTTGCAGCCAGACACTGTACAGAATGAGCGTAAAGTATTCAGTATTGTACTGAACACTGATTATAATATCTTACTTACTAATTATTACTGATTCCTATGTTATTTGTTTTTTATGAACTGGCATCATCTTCTTGATATTGTTTTTTCTTATACCCAGCTGATCACACAAGCTAAAACTCGCTCAAGATCAACAAGCAGAAAGCTCACTATCTTACCAGTCATGTGCTCACTTAATCATTACCTCGGGACTGCGGTTGCTTAGCGGTTAAGGTAATGGACTCTAGACCTTATGGTCCCAGGTTCAAATCTCACCTCTGCCAAGCTGCCACAGTTGGGTCCTTAGGCAAGGCCCTTAACCCACAATTGCTTGAATTGTTTGACTGTATCAGTTGTAAGTCGCTCTGGATAAGGGCGTCTGCTAAATGCTGTAAATATAAATGTAAATATAAACTAGCTCGAGTTTGGACTGTTCTAACTCGGTTGATGTGTTTAAGACTTTTTAGTGTTTAGAGTTACTTGTATTTGTGTGAATTACTCCTCCTTATTTTATTGTTAAGGCTGTAAATTGTTTTCTCAAGTGCAAGTTCCTGTCTTACTGTACGTAGTACTAATAGTACTGTTTGTCTGATTACTACCAGTATATTCTCTAACGTATAACTATATTAACTGGTTCACATTCACTTGCGGACTCTTATCATACTGTTTATTAATGCATTTTTGGCTTCAAAAAGTAATTTTAATCATTCATCAATCACTCCTGCTTTTACGTGTCTCTGACGCACATGGAAATACCCTTATTTATGTTATAGTTGCCTGAAAACACCATGTGACTAATGTCTTGTCAATTCTCTGTTCTGTGTCACAATGTCATGTGTACTGTAAATGGTGCATCAGAGTGATCAGTGATCAGAAATGACTAATTGTATACAGTCAAATCCGGTTAATTGGACTACTGGTTAATTGAACCGAATCCTAAAGTACCGAAACAAATCCTATTATATACACTACCGTTCAAAAGTTTGGGGTCACTTAGAAATTTCCTTATTTTTGAAAGAAAAGCACAGTTTTTTT
>JAVSBV010135448.1:0-16924 GCA_033117975.1 Parotocinclus spilosoma | reverse complement strand
TCTATGGGATTTTTGTGCCAGAAAATCAGGGGCACCGGGTGCACAGTTCGAGATATCTCTTAGCTATGAACAAGCACACTTCTCCTGAATATTCCGGATGTTTCTGCATTTGTCCCGTGTCGATATGTCGACAGCTCTAGGAGGAGATACTGACCGAAAATTGGTGGAATAATAAAAAATGGGATAACAATATATGTGTTGCTACAGCAACACACATAAATATTTAGTACAGTACTGTACAATGCAGTAATTCTTATTTTGAGATCTTTTATCAAATTTGAAACACAAATTCACAAAAAATACACACTAGAGTGGAACCCAATAATGTTTTCTGCCTTTTAAGACTGTAATTATTTTTTCAGTTACTGGATGTCACAAGGATTTGCTTTCTGGCACACCAAAAATCCAAAGTTATGCAGCAGGGTATGCTTTCAGTAATATACCTCCTCAGGCCATCAATGACCCACCATCAAACCGTTCATGCTGAATGATGTTGCAAGCGGCATAAAATTCTCCATGGCATCTCCAAAGTTGTTCAGGTGAAACCTGCTCTCATCTGTGAAAAACACAGCATGCCAGCGATGGACCTGCCAATTATGGTGTTCTATGGCAAATGCTAGTTAAGCTCTACAGTGCTGGGCAGTGAGCACAAGACCCACTACAGAACCCTAAGGCCACCCTCATGAAGCTTGCTTATGATTGGTTGATCTGACTTATTCACACCAGTGGCCTGCTGGAGGTCATTTTGTAAGGCATTGGCAGTGTTGATCCTGTTCCTTCTTGCACAAAGGAGCAAATACGAGTCCTGCTGAGATGTTAAGGACCTGCTTTTTCTATTGTACAAATGCGAGGTTAAGACACATAATTTCAGAGTTCTGCTATGTTCACAACAACATTGATGTATTTACAATGCCCAAAATTACTGATGACCTGTCAACCATTATTATTCCACCTCTGTATTCAAGTTATATTGTTTAAAACTAATACATTAGCTTTTAGTCAGAAACAAAGAGCTATGATACTAAAACATCTCGTAATGACTTTGTCTATATCCTCTGGGGAAAAAGGCATTGGGGGTGTGTATATAAAGCAGATGGATCTTATGCATACCAAGTAAACTGTAAGAACAGAAAAGCATTTGGCAGATTTAGGGAAAATGGTGTGTCTTTAATTAAAACAATGCACTTTAATTCTGCTTTAATTAAGCTGCTGTTTCCCTCCACTAAGGCTCAAGCTCAATAGCATCTATAAGAGCAGCAGACTTTATCCTTTCCTGTATGGATTTGTGTTGTGTTTAATCATCAGCTTTTGCCTATAAGGAGGTCTGGTATATGCTGGTTTTAGTTTTCAACAAAAAATGTGTTGTACAAAAAATATATATAGATATTTTTCTAATTACCTACAAATATCCTTATACTCACCTGGACTAACTTTCTTTTTCTATAAGCATGTTGTTTGTGGTTTGATTACACCAAAATGACTTTGCTTGTTTTCCATTGAAAAGAGCAGCTGCATTGTCTGTCACAGCTAGTCCAGATTGTTTGATGGCCACTTGACCTTGACTTTGCAAGGCAGCTTCTCGTCACCATAATTGTGCTTAATATGTTCTGGTCATTTAACTAAATAGTCCATTATAGAAATGTCAGGCCAGTTGTCAGCAATGCAGGTGTCAAATCTTAACAAAGCAGACAATAGAGTGACTGACGTCTGTATGAACTTGCTTGAAAGGTTGATCTTTAATTCACTACATCATATAATGAATACAGAGTGGCAAAGTGTCAAGCAGTCATGTCCCAGATAACATGAATAGGCAAATGTATCATTCATGTATTAAATTGATGTAATATTTTGAATACAATAGATCAGATCAGCAAATGGTTTTAAAGGAATAAGTTAGATAAGGTGGTATGGTTATGGTTGGTAGTAGATAAAAGCAATAGGCCAATTTCTACATAAAAACGTTTTTGGCCCTAGCATTGCTATAACTCTAACAAATATGCTGCCATATCTTCTTGTCATCCTATTCATATACCCACTTAATATAAAGCTAAATATAGGTTCATACAGAAATACAATAAATACAGTATCTCACAAAAAAATAAATACAACCCTCACACTTTTGTAACAATTTTATTATATCTTTTCATGGGCCAACAATGAAAATATGACTTTGATACAGTGTTAAGTAGTCAGTCTACAGCTTATATAACAGTATAGATTTACTGTGCCCTTAAAATAACTCAACACACAACCGTTAATGTCTAAACCACTGACAACAAAAGTGGAACAGTGACAACAACCCCTAGGTAAAAATGGCCAAATTGTGACTCATTAGTGTCACAAGGTCTCAGGTGTGAATAGGGAGCAAGTAAGTTAGATTTGGTGTTATCGCTCTCACATTCTGGTCTCTGGAGGTTCAACATGGCAAATAACTCTCTGAGGATTTGAAAAAATGAATTGTTGTTGTACGTAATAAAGGTGTAGGCTATAAGATTGCTAACACCCTGAAAGTGAGCCGCAGCACAGTGGCCAAGACCATACAATGATTTAACAGGACAGGTTCCACTCAGAACAGGCCATTCATTGCCATGGTGCATGTGCTCAGCATCATATTCAGAGTTTGGCTTTTTAAAATAGATGTAGGAGTGCTGCCAGCATAAAAAGGGCTGGAGGGTCAGCCTGTCAGTGCTCAGACCATACGCCAAAAACTGGTCTTTATGGCTGTCATTGCAGAAGGAAGCCTCTTTTAAAGATGGAAGGCTGGAAAGCTGAATCCATGTTCTGTGGTCTGATGAGGCTAAGATAAACTTTGGTTAAAATGGTGTCAAGTGTGTGTGGTTGTAACCAAGTGAGGAGTACAAAGTCAAGTGTCTTTGCCTACAGTCAAGCATGGTGGTGGGAATGTCATGGTTTAGTGCTGCTGGCTATGGTGTTCCTTAAGGGAGCCATGAATGCCAACATGTACTACGACAGACTGAAGCAGAGCATGATCCCCTACTTTCTGAAACTTTTTTGAACTTACGTATTTATTTTTGCTACCTTTTTGTTTTGAAACATTTTAGGGCATATATGTTTACTGGTTCACAATGTTCAGGGTTTTAGGAAATATACCAATTCGTAGTTAAACATGTTAAAATAATGCTTAGGTCATCCATACTGTCCAAATGTCTATCCACAGGTAACAGAGGATTCACGGTGTGCCAAAAAACATTCCCCACACCAATATTCAATCTCCACCAGCTGGTTCTAGATTTACCTGCTGCAGTATATATACTCTATAAAAATACAATATGAAAATATTTAGTACAGTACTGTACAATGCAGTAATTCTTATATTCATATATTTGATAAAATTTACAGTAATCCACGAAAATACACACTGTCACAAGGATTTGCTTGTAGTAGTTTTCTGGCACAGCAAACATCCAAAATTATGCAGCAAGCTAGAACATTTAGTCGAAATTGTATTGCAGCAACTCAAATGGTACTCAGTAATTTGTATGGCCTCCTTTTGCTTGTATGCATGCTTGACAATGTATCAATTCATTCATCCTCTTTTCATACTCTCACCACATGAGTCCAGGTAAAAGGAAGGACCCACTGCAACAGTGTGCGGTCTGACAATGGGTCTAATAAGGTAAGGATTTCATCCTAATAACTAAAATGAGTCAGTGGAAATTACACAGAGGACAAACATTCATTTATTCTTTTGTCTTATCCGCTTATTCTAGTCAAGGTTGTGGAAGAGCCGGTGCTTAACTGGCGACATGGGGTGCAAGGCAGGAGCAAGACATAGAACAATGTTCTGTTCCATGACAACATAAAAGATACACACAATAGTGAGAAAATGTATTGTATATAATGATATATTGTTAAATACTAGCCAAGTCAAGTCATACATGTTAATAAGTTTATATCAAGGAGCAGCAATACTATGACCCATCTGCCAGTTGTCCAGCAGTACTGTATGTGGACAAACCCTTGATCAGTGCTGGTTAATATCCAACTCGCAAAAACCTGCCAGAGTACAGTAGTGGTCCTTAATTTACACTGACTTTTATTTAATTGCAGACATTGCATGATTTCATGCATCCAGTCTTGCATATAAGGCAACACATTCTATTAAAAAATGTTAATCAATATTGGTATGATTGACAAAGATTTGACAGTAAGTAATCCCTTGTCTGTGTGGTTCATCAAAGTATAGCTATTGATGAATATGTCTTGATGCAGTCCCATCTGAGGGATTACACATCATGAGTGTTCAATCTAAGGCTTGAATACTTGTCCTCTGCACACTGAAATTACTTCCCCATTCCTCCCCATATATTGGTTACCAAACTGGAGTTTACAGTCATTGCTCCTCAAGGGCACAGCCTTTCATGGACACTGTTTTTGTATTTAATCATGATTATAATTACCTGTTAACACCTCTTTGAAATCTCATCAATATTGAGCATCATTACTTTTAACCTAAATACTGGATCTAAATTCCCCCATAAGTTTTAGAATGTGTTACAGACCTGAAATGTAAGATTTGATATTTATTAACAAAATAAATGAAAGTGACCACAAAAAACATGAACTATCTTAGGTCCATATTGTCTGCAATACAATATAAGTCAATATATTATTGAGGAACACTTCTTTTTTGCATTTTTAAATATATCTAAGCCTTTTCTGGTGTGGGGTTGTGTTATGTGCTATGTTCTAAGTGCTGATGTGACCAATCAAAAGTTTTAAAGCAATGTTTAAGGAGGCAAAAGTTCAACAGCATGTCTTTAAGTCATATGTGCCTTAGCTGTCATATTTGGGCAAGCATACTGACTTGTCACTATTCCAGCATACACTGTTTTTAACAAATAAATCACTTGACAATAGATTCACCCCATAGCTCTGGCATCCATCTCAATGATGAGTCTTGAAAAGCTGATCATGCCGTTCATATACACCTTCCTGACACTGTACACCGATAAAGTTGGAGTCAAGACATTGTCAGTATGCTATTGATAGAGTAAAGTTTTGCTTTCTCATTGCAATACCCGCAAACACCTGCACAAATGCATCTGCCACTTAGTGCTGAACGTTGCAACCCACAGACCTCAAACAGTAAGGATCGGTAGGACAGTAAATCTCACTGCCTGTTAGCATGGAGCTCCACAGGGCTGTTTATCTTAGACCCCTGTTGCATGGCCTAATAACTTCTGTCGATGTAGGCAAGTACAGTAATACAACTTAAAGTGTCTGAGTGATAGCATGTTGCTTGGACACTAGCAGTAATGATGAGTCTGCCAATAAATGATGATCTTCTTGCTTGGTTTGTAAAGAACTACCATGTCTTGAGTGTATCCAAGACTACGGATTTGCTGTGGAAGTAGACTTAGACTCACTTTTACATTCACATCAACAGCTTGCCAGTTAAATTGTCAATATGCTTTGCTTTCTTGGCATGTTGCTGTCAAACTCTTCTGTCTACAGATATAGCTGACTGACTATATTCAATCTGTTACACTACACAGGTTTTCATGTATTACATACAGAATGTTTAGTTCTGTACTGTACTGTGCAAAAGTATTATGTCACCATTAAAATAAATATACTATTGTTTTAACAATGGTGTAACAACCATATATAATTATTTATTTGTCTCTGATAAGAATAAAGGAAATCTTTATGTAGTATTAAAAACAGCTTCTATTGCAACAGTGGAAAGTATGTAGTGTGACATCCACCTACACACGAGAAATGGCAGGATCTGGAAGCTTTGTCAGGATGTGAAGTTGACACTTTTACAGTCCAAAGAAGCTGGATAAAGAATTTTTGTTTGTTTGTTTTAAGGGTAGCAGCCAAGTAACCACATTTTTGTAAGAGAACAGAGTATTACGGAGTGACAATTCCAAGTTTTCCATTTTTCAGTCCAGTCAATATGTTATAGTCATTTGACCATTGCCAATACAACAAATCTTTTGGTGGCAGAAGATTGAAGCAAAAAACTGTTCATGTTTTAAAATATATTTTACCTCTGGTGATTGTGCCAACATCAATCAAAGAATCATCAATCAAAGAATCATTTGATTTAATTTAATTAAACAAGATCATCAGAAAAGCAAACGAAAAGTCAAAGATAGTTGTTCGATTACACAAATGAAATGCAAAATCACCATTATCGTGATTAAGTAGCAAGTGACATATTCATTATTGTGAACAGAAGCATGGTAAACTGGATAAGAGTGCCACATGTTGACTGTTCAGTACGGTGTATGATCACCCAAGAGTACCAAAACACACTGACAGTGATAAGACATGGACAGGTATGATCAGATTGTCCAGCAGTTCTTGTCTGACCCTCTTCATATTCATTTTGAAATATTCCCAAATTTTGTGAGCTTTGTAGTACACTGTGGGGGGAAATGACCTGTGAGACATTTTGCTGCTTCCCAAGAGAACAACTGATTTTGACTATTTTATTGACTATGCATCGCACAGGGGCATCTTACCCTCACCTGTGCTTGGGATGCTTTAAGAGGTGGGCTCGCCTAATGCTTGTTCACTAGATGCACGCATGTAGTGTGTTTGCAAATCACGCCCGAGCATAGAGCACAACAGTACAAATCTTTGTAAAGGCTAAGTGCAGCACAGGAAACTGAAAATCAATGTGTTGCATAATCAGTACATTTATTATAAGGTGCATGAGATTTGTGATGATGAAAGCATGCCTGGGAGCATTTCTTACTGAAGCGTAGTGTGAGTGCAAATTAGTAAGGGAGAGGGAGAGGGTGGACAATCTCACTTCTGTGTGGCTCAATTTGAGTTTGCCGAGAAACATGTGAGTATGTGTGTTTGCAAGCATGCATGTTTGATAAAGTACACCTGCCTCTTGTCCTGTCAACCATAGATGATAATATTGAGGAAAGTGGTTTATGACAAACAAACAGTTATCAGAGTCATTTTATTACCCATATGTCAGACAGGGGTGTCAAAGTGTCCTGGAGCTCTGAAGTGCACCTAATACCAATGCACTGTATGTTGCTGAAATATAAAAAAAAAGAAAAGAAAAAAAGCATCAGAAAATAAAATGACAATCTCACATTTATATTCAGTTTGATAGTAGCATATAAATGAGAATTAGAATTGGAACTATAAGAGAGAATTATTGTATTTTTGTCAACGTATACATGTGGATCGGATCAAGTGTACCGAGCTAGCAGCATAAAATTCATTATACTGGTAAATGGCATGCTTTCCCACAGCCTACCTTTTAAAATTAGTAGATTTGTTTAAAGGTCGTGTATTTTTTAATCCATGTTTAATTGCTTTGAATGGTTTGTACTGGATGGAACATAAAGAATTAAAAAGCAATATAAAACAATAATATAAAATATTAGTCATCAGCCAGTATTCAAAATTTGTTAGACAGGTTAGATTAGGTTCTGTGTAAGTAAGAACCTCACTTAGTTCCTATTATTGTGTGAACAAGTTTATGCTCCCTCAAGATGGCAAGACTGACATAGTCTAAACAAATCAAATACAGCTTTGAAACTGCAAGGGGTATGCTTCAACATTTGGTAACATTATGTGAGATAGAATATGACAATTTTACTGAACTGTCTTGATTTCTTACATTATGCTACTAGGCCAATCACAAAGCAGATAAACCTTGATTTTACCAATAATTTACTCAATTATTTGCATTTACAGCAGCCACAACATACCATCCTGAATGTTTACAACATTTTCAGTAAATGTATGTAATCTAACATAGTCTGGATGAAAGATTTTTGGTTTGTGTTTTCAGATTTGCTAAGTGATTATCACTATTAACAATATTTAAATGACCTGGTAAAATCACTGAATTGTCAGCTCTGCATTTAGTTTAAATACATTTGAAACAAAACTGAGCAGGGTCTAATGAAGAAATGTGTGTTTGGTAATGTTAGTTAAAATGTGAAAATGGATAAAATAAGAATATAGCCATCTATCCAAAATAATTCATTACTTGGGTCAGTCACTCCAGATGGCTTACATACACTGGCGTGCACAAAGGGGGGAGTGCATATGCAAAAGCACCTGCCCCTTTCTCTTAAAATTAAATCTCCAAAAGACGCCATGGTTTTGCACTTAAAAAAACCCACAAATTTTCACATGATGAAATGTATTACAACTTTCATTAAATCTATCAGGATCTTTAATATTTTTATTCCTACAACATGTTAAATGTTTTCTATCAGAGTGATAGCTTTATTGAAAAACCTTACTTTATTTTCCATGATAAATAATTATAAGGAATATAGTTTTCTTATTAAGATCATGAATTGAATGCCATTACATTAAAATAACAAATTCCAAGTTTTATGTTTTCCAAGCCTAACAGCATAACTGTTTTGTTAGCAAGCCATACAGCAATTTCATCATGTCTGGGTTTTTCTTTCATCATGTCATTTTTGTAATAAAAATCTGACAGTATGCATTCTGCTGCACTCCAATGCTTCCCAGAGTGATTTATGTTTATGTTAGCTGATGCTCAATGTATTTTAACTTATTATGTTTGCTGAATTGTAAAGTTTGTTGAATACATTGATTAAATGATCTAATACACATTCTTCTATACACCACTTAAAAGAGTCATTTGTTTCAAAATAAATTAAATGCTTTTATTTATTTTAAATAAATGAACAGACATTGTTTCAAATATATGGTTAGATGTGTTAGCTGAATAGAGTGTGTAAGATTTAAAAGGTTTTCAGTCTTTCAGTGATGTGATAAGAATCCAATCTAGCTCTCACTCAGGACACTGTTAGGGTCGGAATTGTGGCATTTAAAATGTGACTAAATGCTGCACTTGCCTAGTGTACACCTTAGACAGATGCCTCTAAAATTCTTCAAGTACAATTTGTCTCCACAGGGTTGTGGTTTTGTATGAATCCAGTTATTCCACTTCTCCCAGAACTGAATGTGCTTGATGCAGCAGGTGTGACACCACCATACATTCAAGAGGTACAGTCTCACTTGCTATATATGAATATAATATCCTTCATCAGTGCCTTTTTCAGCTATTCATCCTCACATTGAAGCCCACAGAGCCTCTGCTGCAGGTAGAGCCAGCTCTATTGTGCACATCGGACGTTGAGCAGCACTATCTACCAAAACATGTCCATGTCTCTAAAGACACACTACTCTATATGCAAAGTAGTAATGTGGTAGAGAAAATGGAGCCTGGTGTGAAGTGATTATATTTGTAATTTAATTTCTCTGGTCACAAGGGGGAGAGATAAGAGAGGGGACCAGCTGTGATTGTTCGGGTCCAGTCATAAATGGAACCATAAGAATCAGACACATGGAATTACTGAGACCTGTGATGGACAGCTGGATACAAAGACAAATTGTCTGAGAGCATGCACACAAAAGAGGGTGCATACTTACAGTTTGTGTACTTTAGGTACTCTCAATGTTCCCAGAACATAGATTACATAGATTTATTTGTACAGTCATTACAATTTATACTGCAGATCATTACTTCAAATCCCACTTTAACACTCCTGTATGTTTCAGATCCTATAAATGTATAAATATACAAAATAAACAAAAAAGCCAGAGTGGAAACATTTAATTTATAGTAATACACTGCATGGTCAAAACTATGTAGGAACAGATTGTTACGAACAGTGGTGGTGTTTATATTTAAGTATGCGGGATAAGCATATCCCACGTCATATAATAAGAATGGGGAAATAATATAGAACAACTGAAAAGGGATGAAGAGCGGAGCAGAGGTTGCGTCCCAAGTGGGAGCAACGCGCGACTTAGTTGCGAGAGGACGCCAAAGCGTCAGTCGGGACAAACGTGCATAAAGCATGGTTGGGACGTCTCTTTGATGGCGAGGTATGGAGGTAGTCCAAACGCCAGGGAGCGAAAGTGAGCTTGAATGTGCATGCAATACTAAAAAACCAAAACTGGGATACGTCTTATAGAGTGCATCTTTACCCGGTGGTTACTCAAGTCGGGGCACACCTCGAGCCAGCCGCCGACTAGAGTCCGACTCAATAGAGCACAAAAGTGCCGGACAGTGTACTTCTGACACAGAACCGAGTTGCTGCTGTAATGAGCGGAAAAGGACGCCGCAGCGCCAGAGGGCAAGTGTGAGCTCTAACGCACACGCAACGCGAAGGGGCACAAAAAGGCGAGCATATAAGCTCAGGGCGCGCTTACAGCACGAGCGTAAATAACACACAAAAGGCGCCGCAGCGCCAGAACACAAAAATAAACTAAAATACGCGAGGAGCGCGAACAAAAATAAATCGCGAGGAGCGCCGAAGCGCCAGAGGGCGAGCGTGAGCTCTAAAACGAAGAAGCCAAACCGGAAGTTTTCCACTCAGAACAAACTCCCAGCTGAAGTGAGGCTAGGTAGGCGCCGACGACCAATGAGCACGAGCTCTGACCGTGCGTGGGGCGTACGGGTACGGAACGGGAAATGGGAAAAGTGCCCCCAAAGTACCCGCCCATACCAGTCCATCGGCCCTAATTAGCCCCCGGACTTAACCACTAACTCTAGGGAACGCAGTAGGGCGCAAGGGCCAGACACGCGAACCGAACGGAGATAGAACCCTGTTGGAATAATGATGACCTGGCCCTGAACAGCGCCAAAAAACACGCCTTTATAGGGCGCGAAGCATCTGTTTGGGATCTGGACATAATTAAGATAATGGATACCGGTGAGGACAGCCGGTGAGGACGGCCGAACGCACCTGGGGAAGGTAGGAACCCTAACAGATAGATTATTAGGAATCGATTATGTTACTGATGTCTTAAAGCACTTTTGTAGGTAACTCTGGATAAGGGTGTCTACTAAATACTGTGAATGTAATTGTAAATGTAAATGTAGGCTGGATCAGCTTTTGCTACCTAAATCACTGCTAACAAGTGCATTCAATCAAGCATACAGAAATGTGCTCTTTACTGACAAACAGTAGCAGCAGAATCAGTGGTTCTGAAGAGTTCACTGTCTTTCACTGGCTTTGTCATTGTATGCAACCTAACCATCAAGCTGATTCATCACATTACTACCATGCTACAGCTGCTCTGGCCAACCGTAATGTGACACACTTCACGACACTGTCAAACTTCCCTTGGAAGCCAATCACAATAAACAGCTTTGTAGAAGCTAAGCAATCACACACTAGGCTAGAAACACGTTTTGTAATGAAAATTGTTCATCTGCTGATCTTTTTGTGAGTCACAAGACACGTTTTGTTGTTTAACTACAACGGCAGTAGTATTATGTTATCTTTAAACCCTCTAGTTTGAAAAGAGGGGGTTGTTAGACAGTAACGAAGATATAGTGGTGTTTCTTTTTTTTAATTAGATTGATGTCTGATAGAGTAATCTGGGTTTGTCAGATGTTGTTAATAGTACAGGCCAAGCCATCAGTTACAATGAAAGATAAGGAAACCAGACTTTATCATCCAATGTAATTTCTCAACCTTACTATGTTAGTTCATGACCTGCTTCTATGTAGCAGTGCTTCTTCATCCTGGTCCTGGAACCCAGCTGGTCTGCACATTTTAGTGTTTTCCCTGCTCCCAACACAACTGATCTAATTATTCAGATCATTAACATGCCCATTACTGAGTTATAGTGTGTGAGTTTAAACAGGAAAACACTAAAATGGGCAGAGTCGGTGTTCCGGGACCAAGATTAAGAAACACTTCTATATGTGAGCAAGTCCCTGTTGCCATGTTCCAAGGTCTGGTGGAAAGCTTTACTAGAGAGTGTTATGGCAGTAATGACATAGCTCAGTATTAATACTTGTGATTTAAAATGTAATGTATCAAGTGTCAGGTGTCCATAACCATTTGGTCAAATAGATAGTTTCTTGTAACACAACTATTAGACTTTAGACTCATTTGAAATATGGAAATATTTGAGTCAGCTCTTTTTTGTAAATGTAAATGACATCTTATTTCATCAGAAAATAGCACAATGAACAGTGCATTGCTGTTATCCAAGGAATTAGGATAGATAATTGAAAGGGGCATTGTCTTGTCGATCTAATTTATGCATCCATGCATGAAATTCTACATTGTATAATCTTCTCCCAATTCACAACACAATTCCACAGCACATCTTCAACACAGATTAAAAACTGCAAAGCTTGGGCTGACCCATGACCCTGAACTGTTTGATACATTGTTATTTTCTTTCTTTGTGTTCCTCAACATAAAATGTAATCAATGTGGGAGGCTGGACTACGTGCTGCAGTCAGAAAGAGCAAAGGCACATTTAAGATTCCAAGGGAGAACAGAAAGAGCTGCATCAAGCCCAAGAATAAAAGGGAGATAGTGAAGGACAACAAGTCTAACCCTGAATATATTTGTCTGCTTCTCCAGGGAACCATGCGATATAAGGTAACTGATCTCCGATCAGCAAAGGGAAACATACCTTTCCAGACGACCAGCTGCAGTCCCACAGATATAAAAGGTTAAAGACTGGAGGAGAATATTTATGCAAGATCTATGGGGGGGGGGAAATTATATATATATATATATGTATATAGATATAGAGAGAGAGAGAGAGAGAGAGAGAGAGAGAGAGAGAGAGAGAGAGAGAGAAAGAGAGAGAAAGAGAGAGAGAGTGAGAGAGAGAAAGAGAGAGAAAGAGAGAGAAAGAGAGAGAGAGAGTACCAGCTAAGCTTAAAATATTAAAGATTTGGGGGTTTACAAAGAGTTAAAAGAGTATATCTCACACTGCATATTCAAGCCAGCTTGGAACAAAAGCATGTGATGTTAAATACATTGTTTGTCTGAAAACTTCATGATTAAAGGTAAAAAAAAGTTATGTCATATTTCAATAATCTTAGCCAAGGCTTAGGGTTGTGCTGTTATAACTTAGAAAGAATATTTACAAATAACTAGGTTGAAACATTTTCTTTTTACTTCTTTGACATTTGACATTTTACTTCTTCTGATTTTGACAGAATTGTGCTGCACCAAATGAAGAGAGGGGGCCGGAAAGCAAACACCTTTCTGCAGTGATGTGTGCCAAGTCCTATTTACATACTCGTTTTACAAATTGTGTGTGTGTTTTGTAAAAAGTGTCTATTCCAATAAAAAAGTAATTACTTTGTGTATTTATTTTTATACTTTGTCTCACTTGCTCTGTTATGAGTTTACGAGTTATGAGTCAATCTAGTGTCTATCCCTGGAAACACTGACAGCAGTGCAGCATAAACCATGGGTGCAGGGCATAATTAAAATCACATCTATCACATCTAGGTGCAAGTACACTATGTTTGGACTGTTGATTACTACAAAAATAGCAAAAAAGCTGCAATAAAACCGAACTACATGATTTAAAATAAAATGATATTGTTCCAGAAACACAGACCACAGAACTACAAAACTGACAGAAAACTGAAAATCAGAAAACTGGAAAATCAAGTTTTTTCCAGTGGGAATCAGATATGCAATAAATCTTGTGGTTCAAAAGTTATCAAACGTTATCAACCCAGAAACTCTTCTGTTCTCCAATATATTATTGTTAAAGTGATTCCTGATTTTCAGAAGCTACACCAGTTAAATCTGAGTCTTATTGTTATTGTTTGAGATAACTGCATATTTTTAGTAGTACATTAATATAATTGCCAACGTTTGACTGAGTAACAGCTGCCACACATGTGGGGCACACCTGGTCTACTGCGACCACTGAGGTTCTAAGAGTCAGAAAGCTTCTGGCAAGGTTGAAACTCAGTTACAGACTGGCAGAAAAAGTATCAATTTAACCCTCACACAGGATAAAACATTTTGGGGAACTGGCACACAGACAAAACTGGGACCTTTATTCCAAAGGAACAAAACAGAACCTAAACCTTCAGCCTACTGAACAGAACATAACCAAGACCTTTAACCCGGCAGAGCAGGAGGGATATAGGACCTTTGACCTTACAGAACAAAGGATTTTTTTGTAAACACAAAACTCCAACCTTACATGGATAATGGATATAGAGATTAATAGCCATGGTTCTGTCTGGATATGGTTGCCCGTTTTTTGCAGTTCCAGTTCCATACCTGTCTGGCTGTCTGTTCATTCAAGTTTCTCCTTACCAAGGGGTTTTTATAAGGCTCAGTGTGTGTCACAGGGTTGGGGGACCAACCAGGTGTGTCCTGTATGTATGACAGCATTAAGCAAATAAACACCAGATATTGACTAGGTACAGTACACAAAGTAAAACAGTCTTTGTGAATGATTCTTCAATAAGTTGAAGAATGTGTTGTGAGTGAGAACCAATCATCCAGTTTGAAGTAGATGAAAGAGCATTCAATGTCACTGAACATTCTGCCCATATTACCATCATGATTAAACTTATCTGAATTCAAATGGTGTTTATTTGTCCGTTGCATTCTGGTAGTTAAAAAGACATTGAGTGGCTCCGTTGAAATTGATTATTCCAATAAGAGGAGGAATGTGATAGCAGGATGCATTATGCGGCCTGTAAAAGCCAGATGGTGAGGGAAATACTTGGTAGCACTTTTGTGTAATGCATTTGTTTTAGTATTATTTAAACTATATTGCATTATTACATTATAGAAGACAGTTTTCATTATTTCCCCTGAAGGACACACACTAAAGCACCAGAATATATTTTAAGATAAAGTTTGAGATATTCAGTTCAGATTTTAGGCTTAGGCCAGATGTTTTTAATTGCTTGTTTCTCGGATGTCCCTACTTAAGAATTTACTGAGGAGGAAGTGAAAAAATAAAAACAAATCTTTATTTTTCAGCACTTTTTAATTTCTCGAGGACTATGTGGAATCAATACAAGTCAAATAAAATGTATTTAACCTACAATTAAGTTAAAGTAAATCGGGAAAAAAATAAAATAAACAGAAGAAAACGGTTGGCTCTCCATCGGAGGGCAGAAAAATAAAATAAAATAAAAAAAGTCTGGCCTTAGAGAAAAACAGTGGTACAACAGTGATCCACAGTTTTGGTCTGTTTATGTGGAGATTATCTTGTTCTCCTGGTCCACTCCATTTTTTGAACCTCACAAAAGTGAGTCCCTGCATGTGTCACGGCGGTAAAAAGTCAATCATCCTATGCAAATTCACTGACAGACACTTCAATGCCCACCATGCCCAAGTGTCTTGGCATCCCAAGGCTTGATCAGCTATTGCTTTTGGTCAGAGTCTATTTCTTTCATTTTTCCGAATGGAGTAATCTAAATCTGCTAACATTTAAAAGAAAGTAAGCCATACTCCACACAATGTAATGATAGCTTATTGCTGTAAGTTTAGACAATGCAGTTAAAAATGTTTAGTGTTAATTTGTTCTTCACTTCTTATCCATGGCAGAGTAACGCCCACTTTTGTGTTAAAGCACTTAATCTATGTAGGAACAACCCTAGACTGCAATCAATCATAGGGCACGCACACACAGTCACACACACAGGTCCACTTTAGAGACACCAGTTAAACTAAAACGCATTTCTTTGAACTGTGTGGAGTAAACCAACATAAACATGTGGAGGACATACAGGCCGTTCCACCCTGGGATTGAACCCAGGACCTTCTTCCTTTGAGGCAGCAGTGCTACCCACTGAACCGCCCCATGATCTGTAATGGTTTTTCCATAAGTAGTGTAGACTAAACTCATGTAGTATCAGAAGAATTTGAGTGTGACACCTACTGTACATAAACTCATCAGCAGTGTCTATCAGCAGTGGCTATCAGGTAACACATTTGAAGGGACTTGTGGAAAGAGATAATAGATACAACGTGCAGGGGCATTAAACTTGCACAAGTGAAGCACAGTAAGAAAAGAGAAAGCTGAAGGGCATGAAGTTCAGACAGGTCACACAGAAAGCAGTCTGATAACATGCCTGAAAGAATGTAATCCTGTTTTAACCTGTCTCCTCTGCCACCTTATATTCTCTTTATCTTGCCTTCTCTTTTTAACAATTTATCAGTCGAAGCTCACAATGTAAGCCTATTTATATCTATGTTCCTAAGCAAGCAAGTTCACAAATGTGAGGGGAAATGCATTTTGTTTATATTAACTGCACAGGCGCTGGAACTTAAGATACAACCCACTGCATACCATCATGATTTTATTTTTTAAAGATGACCATGTCAATATCAAATTCAAGAAGTAAACTTATATTCATACATTCGTAAAATGTTTACTGCTTGCATACTATAGATGTAATTTGTGGTTTTTAACTAATACCACTCACAAAAATGTATTTATGGGATATTTATTTTGAAATATCCCCTAATGTTTGTGAGCAGTATATATTAAAGAAATATTAACATAATTGATATTCTTAGATCTTTAGTAATCTTTATTTAAGAACCATTGCTTTTATGTACTGTATTGATTCAAAAACTGACCTTTAGAGTCCAGGTGGTATTTTGGTTAATTTACCTTTTGCCTTGGCATATACATCATATTGTGAACAACTACACCACTCGTTACATACTTAATCCCTTTGTCAGTGCTGTAAATATCTATCATTACATATGTCTTAACAAAGACATGGGGTATTTATGGAACTTGCAATGTTGTGGTAAAATATATCTTAAGGAACAAACATTTGATCTTGGTTACACACATCTGAGATAATCCAACTTCATTTACACTATGGCACTGTTGAATGCTTACAGTGCATCCGAAAAGTATTCACAGCGCTTAACTTTTTCCACATTTTGTTACGTGACAGCCTTATTCCAAATTGTATTAAATTAATCTCTTTCCTCAAAATTCTACACAAAAAATTATGACCATGTGAAAAAAGTTTTTTGAGAGTTCTGAAAATGTATTAAAAACAAAAAACTAAGAAATCACATTTACGTAAGTGTTACGATCAGTGGTGGTGTTTTTGCCGGACCCAGAATGCGGGATAAATATATCCCCACGCCGTATAATAAGAATG